>MU188061.1:43937-67241 GCA_016904865.1 Pissodes strobi | reverse complement strand
AATCGAAGACCACGGTGATTTTCGTGAATGGTTTTTGCTTTTGTGCGGTAACATGTTATTACAGGTCAGGAAAATTTATAATATTGTTATTAACATAATTTGTACAAGTGTTTCTTTTGTTCTCATGGATAATTCATATTTGATGGCATAACATGTGTACATATTTAATGAAATCGTTTTATGCTGTGAACAATACTGCTTATTGTTGTCTTTTCGTGCTAGGATTTTAATTTTAGTATGACTGAGTGTACGAAAGGGCCTTGATGAATCTACTAACCATTTCTTACCCTGACGGGAGAATATCCTAGTTATACATGTAATGATCAATCTAGAGATATTGGTCCAAATTGCAACTAGATAGTTGGGTAGTCTCCGTAATCCAGGACCTGAGTACCTTCCAGCGGCGTCTGGCTAACTAACAACAACCCCTTCAGTTTTAAACGTATTGTTACGAGCGTGGAACTACTAATTGTGGCGCTGAAGACAGTAATTTAATTAATTATTATACTAATAAAGATTATACAGCATAATTCGGTTTAGAAATTTAGATCGAGGGTTTCTCTGCCATACTCTTTCCCCTCGTAAATTCCAGGCTGAGTCTTATACAATAATTTGGCACATTTCCTTTAATAAATTAGGTGTATTAGGAATATGTGGTTTAATTTACATGGCGCACCTTTTCCTCAAATTTCCCTAATTTTGTTACCGTCGGACGCATTCTGAGTAAGTAAAAGTGTGCAAGATATAATAATAATACAACGTAGATATTGGCTTTCTTTTTAATCTATTTTGACGGTCATTGGCATAATAAAGACAAAGCACAACTTGTTCAACTATGTTGATCAGACCCGGGTATGTTATACTACAATATCAATCTTAAGTGTGTCTTTATTATGAAATTTAACCAATATTTAAACAAACCCCAGACAATGAATAAAAATTTTAATAGTAGGAAGTTAAATAAAATTTAACTTCAATTAGCAGTCAAGTATTTTGTCATTTCCTGACCGTTACAACCTACCAGCTCAAAAATAGAGGCAATATGCATTAAACCTATTTGAGTAACCTAAAAAAGAGTTCATGTTTTCTATTCTTAATCCCTGATCATATGTCATTAGAAATATGCTCTAAACATACAATACAAATATTATGTTGGTACAAGCAGAAAATATTACTGGCACCCTATTTCGTTTCTTTATGAAAATCTGTAAGTAAGTAAACAAAATACACTCAAGAGCTCTTTTCCCGTTTGCTTGTCGTACTAGTTTGCTTTGATCTCGAGCATTAAATTACTAAGATAGAGCGAGTATTCTTGGAAAATACCATGTGAAGGTTTCTCTACCGTCCCTATCACCCTAAATCGGCAAAACCGCATCAATTACTTTACCAAAGCCTTTCTTGTGCCCGTATAAATTCAATATTGAGTATCGGCTCAAAATATAAAGTGAACGTGGTTTACTATCTATATTCAGGTGAAATGTAATACTTAGATAACCTGATATTAGTAATCAAATACTTGTAAATGTTTGGCAGTAAGATTTATTTACAAAAAGGAAACGGTGGGTCATAGCCTGTAATATTGTGGAATCGAAACGTGTTTTCCTTACAAAATAATATTTACCCGAGTCAAATAGCGACTTACGCGAATTCGTGTTTTTATTATATAAAATTTGCATGAATTATTTTAAAAAATGTTTAAAACGCAACATGGTTGAATTAATGTTTGATCCCCAGGGACATTTTGCTATGATATTCGACAATAATTACAGATGAATTAATTAGCTCACGTTCTAAAGATTTATTTTACATTAAAATTCAAATGAAATTGCGCATATTGGAGAAATGATTACCGAAACGTGACCCTTATTTTTTGGGTATTGGAAAACATTAGTCATATCCATGAAAACCATTGAATTTAATCAATGAAACGTGATTTTAGAGAGCGCCGGAAATAAAATATATCAGATAAAAATATTACAGTGGGTAAATAAGCTTTTTCTACACACACCCTCTGTTTGAGAAAGTTACGGAATAACCGCTTGTTATTACAGAGACCATTTTCAGATATAAAGCAAATATGAAATGACTAACCGCCTATCTTGAAAAATATGGTGCATAAATGCGTATGTTTAGCTTTTGTAATCCTTGATAATATTTTTTGCATGTCATTATTTGCCAGGAAAAACAGGTTTCCAGACATTTAAAATCTACGCCATCGAATTAGCAGCAAACAAAATTTTATTGACTGAAAACTGGAACTCCACGTCGACTAGAGGAAAACTAATGATTTTGTCTACATCTGCGGTAGAGGCTTGAAAACATCGAAAAAATCGAATTTCAAAGTTTTCGTAGCATACTCAAAAAATTGATAAAATACCGGTGTGAGCTAAAAGTAAATATGGCGGAATCGCAATATGTAAGCTAATAATGATTTTGTTTCATTTTGTAAGGAACTGTGCATTTTGACTGAATGAATGAAGCTTAAAAGGCGGGCGGGTAGGCGACCAGTCCAAACCCACACAAAACTAACTTTATTATACCCAGCCAAGGCCCTACACTCAGACATTAGCGCAGTATTAACTCTATCAGACCCAAGGACGGAAACAGAGGCTCAGCTGTCCGAGCAAATGTCATTTTCTCTGAACACGATTGCATAAGTGTCAAGAGCAAAAGTAAGTCTCGTGTTCCTATGATGTCTCCATACATACCCGCTCCAGAACCATTATCCATTTTGGAGCCGTCTGTATACCAAACGATCCCATTAACCGGACGTGGGCTGCGATCCGTTCCCAATTACGTAGCCCCATCGGATATGTGAAATGTGATGCTGCACAGGGGAGTTCCGGGCAATCATCAACCGCTCTTCTTCAGATTTTAATGTGTGGTCTCTGACTAGTGTGTACGCAGACCCCTAGGCCTCATACTCCAGGGAATCTCTGAAAAGCGTTGGTGGGTACTATCCTCATAGTACCTGTAATTTCCACGCATGTCAGTCTTTAAGCTCTGCCTAACTGAGCTCTAGACGTTGCTGTTTGGGTACTTCTTTTGCAAGTCTATAGAGCATTATTTTAATCGTCTTCTCAAGCGGCTGGATAATTTGTCCCTTCTAGGGCAACTTAGAGTTTATTATGACCCCTAAATGCTTGGTTGACCCTGTCTAGCTCAAAAGCGTGCATTTTAAAGGGGAATCGATTCGAATCATTTAGAAATTATGTGAGGATTCCGACGTAAGGCTTCAAATCGATCTTCGAATCCTCAAAAATAAATCGCTTCCTGGATTCGTTTCCTAAAGGAATCAATTTTCACCTAGCACTGTTTCGAAATAATTTTAGAACTCTAAAAACAAACCAATGGGGTGCAGTGGAAAAACACAAGCTTTAATTCTTGTTTTCTAATGATAATGGATCATTCTAGAAAAACTGAGGACAAAGGGTTTTGAAAACATAATGAGAATGCCACTTTAAACCCATAGAAGATTCTTTTGCCAATAAGACATATTTTTGGTTCCTAAGGTTTATCCAACACTTGATCGATATTGAAGTACCAATGACTTTAATTTCACTGTCTTGTCCAATGGAACAGACATATTTGAAATGAGCGGTAAATATTACGTTTTCCTCACCTGAACGTAATTAATAAAAAATCTTCCACTACACAACTTTCATATATCCGTAATAGGTTCCAAATAAATCTTCCTCATCATCTTCCTCTTGCATATCATCATCACATTCATATGTATCACTTAACAGTGCGTTTATTTCTCTTTACTTCCAAAGATCTCCCTTTAACCTATGTATTCCCAGCAGTTAGCGTAGTTTTTTCTACTAGGTAATACTTTATCTGGATCATTAGGACCGCTTAATAGCTGGCTACTAAGAATTAGCCAAGTTACCTAAATTATTCTAGTAGTGTTTTCATTTGCCCCCAAAAAGGATATTTTTTGCTAGAGACTGCTTCTTGGCACTTGCGTATTTTTGAAACCTTCTCACCTTTCCCCAACGAGGAAAATTAATATTGATTTTTACTATTAAGCCCGATATGGACAGATCTAGCAGTGAAGACTCCTAACTTGCTGATCTTCGCACCACGAGAAAAGGAAATCTGATAGTTAAAATATTAAATAATTTTTTAAAGGGACTTTCTTCGCCTTCAAACTATTCTTAGCTATTAATTTCTGCTATGACTGCAATAATGACAGTTACCTAACAATTCTTATGGTTAAGTGGACAATAACGTCTTGGTTTTCGGTTTCGTCTGTGTTAAGTATGTTGTCTTTTTTTTGGCAAATTAGTTCTCCATATTTTTATCAATCATAAGGAGGAAGTCGGAACTTTAATTAACCGCACCCACATGTAAATTAAAAAATACATACGGTAGAGTCGGAATTTTCTCGAGAAAAGTGACAAGTAGACGGACTCCAAAGAAAGAAAGTCCTCAAGTGAATTAAAGCTATTGCAAATTAAAAGTTGTTTAATTTTTAGTTTAAATTCCCCTCTGTCCAAAACTTTTATATGATTAGGGAGATAATTAAAAAATTTTATAGACCAACAGCCTGGTCCATTTTGACACCTTTTAAGCCTGTAATAAGCTGGAATGAGCAAGTGACTTTGTCTTGTATCGTAGCTGTGGACTTCATAAATTTGTGCTCATTCTCCTTTATGTATAGCAGATTTTCAAGTATATAATGAGATGGAAATGTGAGTATGTTTAGATTCTTAAAAGCCTCCCTACAGTCCTCTCTGAAACCCAATCCAGCCAATATTCGGACAGCCCTTCTCTGTAGTCCGAAAATCCCAGCAGCAAGTGGAGAATGACCCCAGACCAGAATTACATAGGTCATAACACTGTGAAAGATGGAGTGGTACGCTGTTTTCAGAACATTCTCGGAGACGCAGTGAAAAAGACTGCGAAGAACAAAATTAGCTTTACCAAGTCTTGATGCTACCTGCTCTATTTGCGCATCCCACCTGAGAGTGGGATCGAGATACACTCCGAGAAATGGAATGCTGGTTTTGCCTTGATTTATATTGTGGCAATCTCTGAGGGAGAAGACCAATCTCGCAGTCTTTTTTGCATTCATGTGAAGCTCATTTGCATTAAACCAGTCTCCCACCCTTGCCTGAGCAATATCAAGCTGCTGGACTGCCTGAAGAACAGATCCCCCTGACAGGGAGACTGTGGTGTCATCCGCAAAAAGAGTGTAGCTCTCCTTTATACTGAGAGTGGGTAGATCATTTACATATATTAAAAATAGTATAGACCCAAGTACTGAGCCTTGCGGCACACCTATATTTACAATTCCTTCTGCAGAACTCACCCCAGCCACCCTGACAGTTTGAGATCTGTTTTTAAGATAGGATCTAATAAGATTAATACTCAGCAAGAGTTCGTGAGACATGCAGTCAAACGCCTTACTTAAGTCACAGAAGAGGACAGCATTGTAGTGAAGATTTTCAAAAGACTCAAGAATATTTGTGATAAGATGTAATACAGCCAATGCAGTGTTTCTGCCTGCTCGAAAACCAAACTGATTGTCAGTGATACAGTTGTTTCCCTCAAGAAATCCCATCAGCCTAAGAGCCATGCATTTCTCAACAATTTTAGACAAAACTGGCAGGAGTGAAATCGGTCTATAATTGGAGACTTTATCTTTGTCACCTTTTTTATATACAGGCACAACAAGAGCTTTTCTCAAGATATCAGGGAAGACATTCTGGCTAAAACAACAGTTAATAGGTTTTGATGATAATTAAGTTCTTTATCCATTTGATTAGTTTTATACTTAGACCAAATGTATCACAGCTGGTTTTATTTTTGATATTATTTATAATATCTATAACTTCATTGAATGTTACAGGAGAGAAAGTGAATGTATTAAGGGGAGGAATTAAATGTCTGAGGTTCAGTAGGGGGTTATGTTGACTCGGAGGAATTTTACTTGTAAGATTTTGTGCAACACTGCAGAAATAGTCATTGAAATTCGAAGGTGAGAGAAGTGAGCTGATTTCTTTATGTGTATTAATATTTCTGGATTTATTTATAATTTTCCACATTGAATTTATGGGATTTTTAGCAGTAAGAATGACATTATCATTATGTAATTTTTTTTGCTGCTTTAATTGCATTACTGTAACTTTTTTTGTATAATTTGTAATCAACTATATCATTTGGACGTTGGTATTGCCTACTAACCTCACCAATCAACTTGAGTGTGTCTCGCATTGACGTTGAATCTTTATCAAACCAGGACCCATTTCCAGATTCATTCGTTTTTACTTTATATGTTTTCAATGGGAATGAATCTAGATAGGACCCCTCTAGCACTGGTATAAAACTTTCAAATTTAAGTGAACAATTTAAGGTTTCATCTTCAACAAAGTCAAAGGAACAAGCTTCAATTTGGTTATAACATGTAAACATACCAGCTTGGGTGAGAGGTCGAAACTGTCTAGATTCACACTTTGGAAAATCGGAGTCACAATCAAGCTCAAATGTTAGTAACTGAGATAGGTGGCCTAATAGTTCAAAATCAACTGTTTCAGTATTTAAAGAATTGGGGTTAAAATTTAAAAAGATATTATCTAAACAGGCATTACCTCTGGTTGGTTCAACAATCTGGCGCTCAAAGTAATGGCAATCTAACAGGTCACAGAGCAAAGCAGCTTCCCTTCCAGGGGTACCAAAATGCACATTAAAGTCCCCAGCCAGCATGATATACTTGTGTCTATCGAATGCACTTAAAATGGTATCAAGTTTGGCTAAAAAGATGTCAAAACACCCCACTGGAGGCCTATAAATTGCTAAAACATACAAGTTAAAATTTTGAATAAAAATACAGCAACACTCAATACATTTTTCAACATTAAAATCACAATTTATGGACTGAACATTTAAAAAGTTTTGTGTGAAAATGGCACATCCTCCACCAGTGGAAAGCTCTCGCGAGAAATATGCTTTGCAGCTGTAGCCATTTAGTTTCTGCAATTTAATTTCATTCTCCGTCATCCAGTGTTCCGTCAGACATATAATCTCTGGTGTCTCCTCAGCCAAGGCAGCCTTTAGCAAATTTACCTTGTTTCGCAGTGATCTAATATTAGTATTAATCAATTTGATCTTGAAAGTACCTAAATTTGAGATGCCGCTTCTGGCACGCCTTTCTTGGTAGATTGGCGCTTCTGAAGATTTAAAAAATGGTTGATTATCACACCTTCCGGCCATAAGTGACTTGACATAATGCCTTTTTTCCTGGTCGCAGGAGCAGATAGTTTAAAGAGCTTTTGAACTTGTCTTGCTTGGTATGCATTTTATAGCAGGGAACCCCAACAAAGCCATTGTCCTTTAGATAGTCATTTATATTATCTTCTGTTGTCTGAGGGTGAAAACCAGAGATAAAAATCCAGGCCAATCGGTTAGAGTTTGCGATTGATAACTGGGCGACATTTTGACGGGTGCCTTTGTATGGTTCAGGTCGTTTTCCTCTGGTTCTTCTCTTTATTAAGTGCCACTCTTCGTTTTTGTTTACTTCTTCAGAAAAAACATCATCATCATC
Organism: Pissodes strobi; assembly: GCA_016904865.1. Classification (NCBI taxonomy): domain Eukaryota; kingdom Metazoa; phylum Arthropoda; class Insecta; order Coleoptera; family Curculionidae; genus Pissodes; species Pissodes strobi. The sequence continues at coordinate 59,692 of MU188061.1, read as the reverse complement.
ACCAGCTGTATCAGTGACATTGACATTTTTGTTGACAGTCACATTCGGTTGTAAACTGAGCCCATTCGGTAGTAAACTGAGCCCTTTCGATTGGGTCAGATTTGGTGCTTCCGTCGCCTTTCGTTCAACCTCTGCCGCCGCCGACAGATTTCTTGTCGGAGTGGGTTTAGGTTGGCCACACTGTTTTGGCTTCTCAGCTGGTTCTGGTTGAGCCTGCGCGTTCGACTCTTGGTCTTGGACATACATGGGCAGGGAGGGGAGGGAAGATTTTTGTTTTTGTTTACCTTTTTGAAGGTTATTTCTATCAATAATTTCAAATAAAATATCGACTTTTTCTTGTAGCGAGGCATTGGATTTCTCTAGATTATTATATTTTACCTCCAACTCCTGAATTTGCAGCTTGAAAAAGGATATTTCTGCATCTTTTTGGGCTTCCAAATCTTCAGTTGTCATCGTCATGGCCGCCGATTGATGAAAGCAAGATGCTGATTTTTTAACAGCAGCTTGTTTTAAACATGAAGGTTGGAACAATTCCACACACTTTACAGATATCACTAAGTTTTCAGACTACTTTTTGCAATGAAAACATGCACTTTTATTGCTTAATTCGCTTTTTCTTCGCTCGCGGTTTGCATGCGACGTGTCAGACGTCACCATCTTTAAGTTATCAAGAAGATCATGTCGCAAACTAGACCCTTAAATTCCGATTGAGAAAAATGCTGCGACCGAAACAGAAAATTCGATGCATATAGAAAGAAAGTCCGAACGGAATAGCGAATTTTCGAAGAGGATAGGGACTATTTAGGGAATGCTTAACGTCGGAAAAGCTGACCTATATTAATGTATTCTCGGCAAGCAGGACGATCAGTTTTAACCCAAGGAATAAGCTAATATTTATATCTAAAAATTGGGGATATTTTTTATAATAATTGAGAAGAAATAAGAATCTTGAGATGTCATAGTCGAATTTCAGTAGTGTGTTAAAGAGAGTGAGTCCTCACGGAGGAAGCAATTTACCCCTCCGTGAGGACTCACTCTCTTTGAATTACTAAGCAGTCTCTCTCCTCATGAAATAAGTTTATTCCTCCCTGTCTATGTTGTCCTTGCGTTATATCGACTTTCAACCGACCCGGACTTTTCACCTTCCCTCTTAAATAAAGTTAACAAAACCAGCAGTTCTGTATGTATCTCGTCATTTTACAGTTTAGTTTTCTATGGAAGAACTCAAATTAAGAAATCGAGTAGGTACTCAAGAGTCAATTCAGAAATAGTTAGTTCAGGAACAGTTAGTTAAAAAAAATAAAATTGAAGGGCACTTAAAAGCGGAATGTCTTATTTGTTTCAATCCTTAAGAAAATATTTGCACACCAAGTTCTTTTAATCACAAATTTTGTTTCGATTGCCGATTGTGTAGAAGTCATTGTGAGTACAATGATATAAAATATACTAATCAAAAAAGAGCAATTGTGAAAGAAACTAAATCAATTAGATATTGTTGAATATATTCTATATGATTCGAATAATGATGAAAAAAAATTGATGATGAAGAAGTTTATAGCATCCTCAGATCATGTCAATGTTTGAAATAAGAGACAATTTTGTGTTTATAAGGAACAATGATACTTAGGATCATTCAATCGCTGTCACTTCTATACATTAACAGTTATGGATGAGTTTGTGAAAAAGTTACAAGAAGACTTTAGCCAATTAGCCTCATATAATTATTCCAACGGTATGCATGGCAGACCAGAATATGTTATTTTATTGTGAGTTTGCAGAATATTATTCAAAAACTCAATATTTTGAAAATTTTAATGTATAAACATATAGAAGATCGAGCCGTATTAAATGTGATAAAATTGGCAGAAGAAGAATTGGAAGAATTTCAATTTGATGCGTTTGTGTAAGAAATGGAGAATTTTATATTGGAACTGTATGAAAACTTTCTTATGTCGGAAGCTTGTTCGCGGTTTTATGTACTTGCGCAAAATGACATTGAAGCTCAAGATATGTTGTGGTATGAGAATTATAGGCAACATGCTGAGTATTGTAAAAAGGGTGTACAAATTTGCAGCAAGTTCTTAAAAACCAAATAGAGAGTAAAGTTTGTATTAAAACTTAATATGTTAAAATTATATTATAAGAATGTTTGTATGTAGTAGGAAATAAAATGTGTATAATAAAACAAAGTTAAATAAGGAACTGATTGATTTTGGCTTGAATACACGATTCAGGTCCGATATTTCAATCTCAAGGTCGCTTTACCAAGAAGATAATTGTCATAGAAACAATTGTTGTTTCAACAGTGGTATTCATGGAATTGATATCTTTGGAAAGATAACCAAGTAATGCTATTTAATTTTTTTACGAACTAATTTTAACTTATCGGCTCATAGTCAAATACACTCATTATCAGATTTCATATTTTATACGCAATTTTTAATGAATCTGGTGAGGCCATGTTAGGGTCCTGGTATGCCAATTATATGAACCCACGTTCTTATAATTCGTAATACTGATAAATTCGAAGTTACCATGTCTTTATTCAGTCAAATAGAAGTGGGGGTAAAATAGTGCAGTGCTGCCAAATTCTAAAATGTAGGGCTTTAACTAAGTTAGGCAATTGTTAAGTAGTATGAGGAAGACGATTCTTCAACCCACTTTTCATCCATCAATTTTGGATGGCTCCAGATGAAATGAAAATCAATGCCATATCCCTATCGTACAAGAAGTGAGGACATAACAAAAATGATGAGTAGGGAGATAAAATGAATTTTTATATTCATGTAGTAATTTTACATTAGCTAATGCCCAATGCCATCGATTTATATTCTTATGAAAATAACATTCTGGTATACTTTTAAATTTGCGTAATCTAGGTTCAGAACCAACATGAATATTATTAGGCAATGTGGCAACATGGCGAGCGAGAATGATGCGGAATTTTCGCATGTTTGCAACAAGCCAGCAGTGCTAAAAAGGCTATTTGCAAACACATTCCATGTGATGAGCCTGCTAACCTCAAAGGTAAAGATCTTTTAGAAATCCGAATGATGTATCAGGAACTGTCTGAGAAATATGTGTTCTTGGAATCCAATTACCAATCGCTGAGGGAGAAGCTTGAAAAAATGGAAAAAGTCTTGAAGGGGCATAATGAGGTACAAAGTGCAGTTTCAAATATCCAAACCTCAAGGATTTTAACGAGGCAATCGGCAACGTCGGAATCCAAAATCCGTACGCGTCAAAAATCACGTACGTCGGAGCTTGATCCGGTGATCGTTAATGCCGAACCCACACTCCAAATCCGCAACGGCGACGGCGAAATCGCACACACTTTTGATAAAGTGTCAGATCTGTCAAAGTCAACTGGAGAGAAGGGAAAGGAAAAACAAAACAAAGAGGATTATGACGTTGTTTTTGTCGATTCTCTGGAAAATTCAGCTCCAAAAGGTGCCTCTGGCGGTCCAGAATATGAGTGGAAAACCGTCTCAAATAGGAAAAGGCCTAAAGTTTTACCTGAGAACAGGCCCAAACTAATCCAGGGTGTAAACGAGAGCAGCAACATTCTTGAAGTTGCACAAAAATTCTAATTCCTTACAGGATTGTCAAGGAGCACACAGATTAAGGCAATTCTGGAATATCTAGAAAGTCAGCACAGAAGTACAAAAGATATCATCTATGAGAAAATGAAGATCAAATCAACACAAATCAGCTCTTCTAAACTCGGAGTCCCCAAGCAACAGGTTGACAATATACTGGATCCTGAGCTGTGGCCAGAAAGGATTAAAGTTAACCATTTTCGGAATCTGCAACGCCCACAATCAAAGAAGTTTTCTTCTCCGGAAGGAGTCACTCGGCGAGTGGGGTTAAGACCAAAAATGTTATGTCAATATTACATGCAAATATTCAAAGTATTTATAATAAAATATCAGAGTTGGAAGTGGTCCTTGATGAGGAATCTTGACTGTGTTTGTTTTAATGAGCACTGGCTGAAACTCGACCAATTGTCTGTATTAACATTGCAGGCCTATAGCGTTGCCTCTGCTTTCTGTAGGTCTGTTAGGATTCATGGGGGTGTTGTCATTTATTTAAAACCTGATATTGACTACCATGATCTGAATGTTTCAAGATTCTCTGAGGAAATTCACTGTGAGGTTGCAGGAGTTTGTCTGGTGCAGCAATACACTCAGCTTATCACAGTTTATAGGTCTCCTGGGGGTGACTTTCAGAGATTTTTAGAGATTTTAGGCAGTGTTTTTAACACTTTGAATCTGACTCTGAATGTCATTGATACAGGGGACTTTAATGTTCATTTCAATACTAATGATCCTAGAGCAGCTGACCTACGTAATCTTCTGCAATCTTACGGGCTACACATGACTGTTAATTTTGCTGCAAGAAATGATGCTTGCCCTGATAATATTTTCACAAATATTGTTACTTCAGCAGACTGTTGTAGGTATTTTGATCTTCACCATCTTTCCGATCATAAAGGTATGGTATTTAACTTTGATAGGGTAAATGTTAAATTGAATTCTAATGCCAGAATTAATTATAGACCTTTATCTTCCGAGGGACTCCTTCATCTCTATAATGTGGTTGAAGGAGTGAACTGGCAGTTTGTAAATGATTCTAGTATGAATATTGAGGATCGTTTTACATTGTTTGTGACTCGGTTGAGCATTGTTTTCCACTTAAGTCTAGATTCCCCAGTAGTGGACAACCATCTGTGCGAGTTAATTGGTTTAATGATAGGCTGAGAGAGCAAAGAGAGATGCTTCACACTTTAATTGATTTGAATAAGAAATATCCCACATTAATTCCTAAAAGTCTAGTAATACAGCATAAAAATAATTAAACATGAAATCTCCAAAACAAAAAACAGGCCTATGATGCCTACATAAACAATTCAAATAGGCTACAGGTGACTATGTGGAATATTATTAAGTCAAAGTCATCTCAATCCAATACTCCAAATAGCAATATTCTTAATGCACAAACATTTAAGAACTTTTTCATTGATGATGATATTGTAAAAGATTTACCAGTGACCGATAAAAGCTTTACTGACTATTTGAATGTGCCTGAATTAACCAGTTTCAATTTTCAACTCACAACTTTCAATCAGGTTAGAGATAAAATATCTATGCTAAAAAATACCAAAAGCCGGGACTGATTTGAAATGTCCACAAGAATTGTCAAGACGCTCAAACATATTCTAGTTTTCCCACTAACCAAACTCATAAATCATTGCATTTTGGCTGGGGTTGTCTCCTCTACTTTAAAAGATGCTAAGGTTGTACCTATATTCAAAAGCAAGGGTTCGTCTGATGATGTTACCAACTATCGACCCATTTCTCTTTTGCAGATTTTCTCTAAGATATTTGAGTCAATTTTAAAACCTTTACTTTGAACAGAACAGTTTGTTTCATGCCGGTCAATATGGTTTCCGCAACAAGAAGTCCACAACAGTAGCTATTAATAACTTATTAGATCATGTTGTTGAAGGGTTGGAGGAGGGCTTGGACACATATGCCTCTTTCTACGATCTTACAAAAGCTTTTGACTGTGTCTCTCATTCCATATTAATTAAAAAACTAAAATACTATAACTTTACCACAACAAGTATAAATTTAATAAATTCCTATTTTTCAGATCGTACTCAATGTGTCTACTTCAACAATAATAAATCGCAGAAAGAAATGATCAAACATGGAGTGCCACAAGGCTCAGTGTTGGGACCTCTCTTGTTTTTGATTTATATTAATGACCTCAAACTTTGAGAATAATTCTAGACTTATACTCTTTGCTGACGATACAACCAACATTATAAAGTATTATCCTACAGATCCACAGGTTTGACATACTCTGGACGTGACCCAGCAGAATCTGCTTGATTGGTTTGTATCAAATCAACTTAACCTGAACAGGTCTAAAACTCAAAATATTTTTAGACGAAAAGGTCATTAATAGTATTCCTATTGGTTCTGGACATTGATTACGCAAATTTAAAAGTATGCCAGAGTGTTATTTTCATAAGAATATAAATCCATGGCATTGGGCATTAGCTAATATAAAATTACTACATAAATATAAAAGGATTTTCGTAGGGTTGAATCACTCTGTATAAAATATCTTCAATTTCATTCAAGTCTATATTTTCACTAGCCCACTCAATTACATGATAATCTTCAGACCAAGTTACAACCTTAGTATCTTCAACAGGAAACATGTTTATTTTAAAAGGTGATTTAAATAGGAAATTAGAATATCGAACGCCATCAAAAACTGAAATTTCTTTGAGGATAAAAATATGGGATCCATGATATGTGTTATTTAAAATAATAAAATTAACAAACATTTCAGATTTTTTTCACATTTTGCTACAAAAACAATTGCATGTAACCCAGCACTAGTAAACTACATGTCATGTTGAAAGATCAAACAATTTTCTATTTAAATATTGGCTTTTTTTCATCATATAAATGAATGCAGGAGAATCTTATTGGCCATTTATTGGCACCATAAATAGGATACTTTTATGTTATTTGTGAAGCCTAGTACCATGTCAAACCCTAGATGATTATATTGTCAACGAATTGAAATTATTATATTCTATAACCCCTAAATCTCAACATATCTTAAAAAATGTTATTCCATATTTCTTAAAATACGAGATAGTAAAAGTGGCGATAAGGTGATAAAATAGCCCATTTTCGTTTCATATTCAGACGGAAGGACATATTTCGAAATCGTAATGTGCTCATCCGAATATACATCATCATATTGCTTCGTGCTCGCACGCGTTTGACCTTTTTATTCTGGAATGTTAAATAAAATGCTGACCGTCGAAAGGAATGTGTCAAGAATGACGTCTATTTTTTGGGGACATATTGTATTTTGGGAGGGCGAAAAGTGGCGTAAAAGGCATGGTTTTACACGGTTTCCGCATTATCGCCGAACAAAACATTTATGACCCTTACATATCGGGGTTTTGATAACTTTTTTACGCCGTCTCGCTACAAACACCGTTTAATTATAAATTTGTCAGTATGAGACAAATGATACTGATATTTTAATATTTTGATTGATGAGCGGTTTGGGGAGGGGTATTTTATGTAGGGCTTTTTCTTTTTATTTATTCAAGTAAATTAATACAAATGAACAGTGGCTTGCTTGGGATAATTTCAGTTGGCTACAAGCAGAGTTAAAGAGAAATAGTATTTCGTACAATTCGTCCGAACGTCGGAACCTATTACACATCATTTTAAATTTTTCATTTAAATAGTACAAGGCTGCTCAAACATCATCTTCTCTTATTCCTTTAGATTCGGTAAAGGATCACCTTGTGTTACTCTCAATAAAATTGCAACCTTGCATCGAGATCTCCGCATGTCATTATTGTCACGATTCGCTTGGGGCTAGTAGTAGTGTGAAGGCGGTTCTGGGCCAATTTAACCTCAAAAATCGGAAGGTTTTTTCGGTTCAAATGCGGTGCATTTTTAATTCTTTTGGTTTGAACTGCCCTGTAAGACAGCCACTTTGTAGGGAAATCTTCGTTTTTTTGTAAAATCGGAGATACCAATATGTCACAAAACCCCGATTTTTTTTCCTTTGTAATGATAATAAAAATGTCAATGTGTTTCTATAGTCGCTCCAGATTTCAGATTGTACATACTTGCCTTTCCGATCTTCCCACTAGCAGAAAAGAAAGCCTGATAACTAAAATATTAAATATTTTTTAAAGGGACTTTCTTTTACTTCAAACTATTCTTAACTATTAATTTCTGTTTGACTGCAATAATGACCTGAATAGCCGTTACTCAACAAGTCTTATGGTTAAGTGGACAATCACGTCTTAGTTTTCGGTTCCGTCTATGTTATTTTGTTTATAAATTATTTCTCCATATATTTACCAATAATAAGGAGAAAGTGGGAGCTTCAATTAACCGCACCCTCATGTAAATTAAAAGTACACACGATATAGTGAGGATTCGAGTCTATGTATAGGGAACTCGAAAACCGTAAGAGATAAGTGCCGGTCAAATTAAGGCAAAATTGCGTAATTAGGTGTCTAACAATATACCGTTTAAAAAGTTTTAAAATTTCGACTATTTCCGGAGATATAATATTGAAAAATCATATTATTTTTTTCCTGAGCTTATTTAAAAACAAATTTCAAATTGAATTGCACTTTTGCGTTACTACTTTCCCGCTCTAACTAATGGTGATATCCAGTTTGGAATCCGATGTTTCATCTTCAAGGGGTCATTATCAACTTTCTTTTTTTTAAATACGAACTTTAATTTTTTTCGCTAAATAAAACACTCTTTGTATGCCATGCATAAAATGTTTAATCCAAGAGGACCTCTAAACTAGCGTAACAGAGCGCTTTCGGCCGGAGCCATCATCAGTGGTACCTGGAAAGTGAGTAAAAGAACCACCCATTAGTGGAAAACAGTAAATGCTGTAGGATTTTGGGTTGAGAAATGAAAAATTGCAAATGGAATTGTTATGTAAACTGTGGCAAGGATAAAATAAAATTTTGAATTTTAAATTTGAATTTTTGAATTCTGAATTTATTAGGATATAAAAGATGCCAACTAAAACTGTAAATTAAAAATGATGATTTTTTCTTATGTTATTAAGCGAAATGAAAAGAAAATGGTGGAAGTTTTTCACTCACTTCACTTTGAAAAAATTGTAATTTGTAATTTAAATTTTGATGTGACCGTTATCTTTGATGTAGTTTGTGCCTCTTCTTGGATATGTCTTTTTGTTCCACTGACAAGTGAGTGAAAAAAGTTCAGCCATTTTCTTTTCATTTCGCTTAATAACATAAGAAAAAAATCACACACACAAAAAATCATCATTCTTAATTTACAGTTTAAATTAACATCATTTATATCCTAATAAATTAAGAATTCAAAAATTCAAATTAAAAATTCAAAATTCAATTTTATTCTTGCCACAGTTTACATAACAATTCCATTTGCAATTTTGTATTTCTCAACCCAAAATCCTACAGCATTTACTGTTTTCCACTAATGGGTGGTTCTTTTACTCACTGTTCAGGTAACACTGATGATGGCTCCGGCCGAAAGCGCTCTGTTACGCTAGTTTAGAGGTTCTTTTGGATTAAACATTTTATGCATGGAATACAAAGTGTTTCATTTAGTGTATTCCGTACATGCACACAGCCTTCACTCTTCATTTAATTTTTTTATCGTTTTTTAGATGTCGTTATTAATATGAAAATGTGTTTAAATTTTTTTTATTTTTTTTATATGTATTTTTATTTTTTTTTTAGATTACTTGTTTTGCTCTGGCGTAATTTTAAATAGTTTGTTACTTTTGGAATTTTTATATTCTAAAAAAATATTTTGTTTTGTTCTTATGCCAAGTGGAAAATTGGAGCCTTTATCTTTAATAAAAATAAAAAAATAGTACAATTAGATAAACAGGTTCGTTTATTTTTTACCTTAAAGCAAAATTAATAATTAGAAGAAAATTATAAAAATTGGAAAAAAGAATTTAAAAAAATTAAAAACACATTCTAATAAGGCAAGTATTATCTGAAAAATGTAAAAAAAAGAAAGTTGATGATGACCCTGTGATAACGAAACGTCGGATTCCAAGCTGGATACCACTATGTAATAGTATTAAATTAAGAATTTTTATTTTAAAACTTGTTTATTATGGATAAATGAATAACAAAAGACAGGAATTTCTTTAATACTTATAGCTTAGGCCTAAAAATGGCTTTTTTTGCAGCAATTCTTCATCTCGCAATATAGCGTTGAAAAAAGGTTAAAAATCGTCTTATGAGTAGAAAAATAATTAGCGGTTCCATAATCCTCTATTTATCCTCTAATATACAGGTAATTATAGGCAGGTGCGAGAGCAATAGTTTTAATAAAATGAAAAGCAGGTACTACGCCTATGAAATAGCCGAAGCAAGGTTGTAAAACTGGAACTTTCCCGGATTTTTTAATATTTTATTATTTCTCAAACTATAGATAAAACAATCATTTAGATGAAAGTTGTTTCCTATTTTTTGCAGAATAAAATGCCACAATTACTGAAAAAACATTGCAAAAAATCGCTAGAAAGTGGTTGTCTTAGAGAGTATTTTAAGCCCAAAAAATTTGAAGTTTAAGCCAAAAAGAGCCTCTCAAATTCGAATAGCCAAACCGTCAATTTAGAGAAGCCCCACTGTTGCCAGATTTATTGTCAAGACGTTTGCTATAGTCTCATTTCATCTTCTAGCAAGATAAGTAGGGATACATGGACAGTTGAACGTTCCCCGCCGCGAGGGACATGCGCAGTGGCAAACATCACCGACTTGGGCGAGCTTTAGACAGGTCTGTATACAGCTTTAGGCAGGTCTGTATACAGCTTAGACAGGTCTATATAGAGCTCTAGACAGGTCTATATTTCACGCAATTTCGATAATTGCTCTTCACTTGCTGGGTATTTGTATTAATTTGCTTCAATAAAAGAAAGAAATAGAGATACTTACTCATTTTGCATTATTTTGCAATGAAGTTTACTACCTTAGTAGGGATACATGAACAGTTGAAGCCGGGACGGGGGGGGGGGGGTGCGCAGAGGCAAACATCGCCGACTTGGGCGAGCTTTAGACAGGTCTGTATACAGGTTATACAGATCTGTATACAGCTTATACACGTCTGTATACAACTTATACAGGCCTGTATACAGCTTAGACAGGAAGACAGCTTTAGACAGGTATGTGTGTTCTAAAGCTCGCCCAAGTCGGCGTTGTTTGCCACTGCGTTTGGGCTAGTAGTAGTGTAGGGGCGGTTCTAGGACATTTTTTGGCTTGAACTACTCTAGTGGAATTTTCCAAATTGGAGATACCTGGATTTCCTTTGCCTTTGTAATGACAATAAAAACAAATCAATAAGTTTCTCTAATCGATTCGGATTTTGGGTTGAACACATGAATTTCGCCAAAAAAAAATCAAAAACTGCAGACACTCACCGGGATGATCGGGATTCAAAAATTTCTCAAGTAAGACAGCAAAGTTCAAGTTTCACTGTTCAATAGACACGGAACCACTTTGGAAACCCTGAAGCTTTCATGCTGATTTTTAGCCTCAAACTGTCATTAGTTTTGAAAAAATCATATTTTGAAACTACTCTCGCTTTTACAGAAAATGATGCATCCGTTCACATTTTTGTCAAAATGTCAATAAACGAATTATTGAAACTTATTGCTTCCGATCTGACTAATGTTAAAAAATTTAAGGAAAATATAACTTGCCACCCTGGCAACCGATGAAAAAAATATTTTAAAGTTCACTAGTGAGGTAAGCCGCCTATTTAAAATATTATTTCATTAGACCTTATACAATCGGTTTTGGGACATCCCATATATGTAAAGAAAGAAAATGAAGAAAACAAGTCATAAATTGAAGTCGGGTTTTTGCGAGGTTTTTTTTGGAGGAAAGCGTATCGCTCGAGAACAAGGATAGATAGTCAAGAGCCGGCGCAGTGTACGGTTTATTTTGGTGAATTGTTTTGCTTCTGTGTTTTAACATGTCATTACAGGTCAGTAAAATGAAATTTATAATATTGTTAATAACATAATTTGTGCAAATATTTCTTTTATTCTCATGGATAGTTCATATTTGATGGCACAACATGTGTACATATTTTATGAAATCGTTTTATGCTGTGAATAGCAATGCTTTAAATGAAAACAAAAATGTAATATTTGCTGTCTTTTCGTACTGCAATTTTGAGTTTTAGTATGACTGTGATTGCACGTAAGAGCTTTTGTGAAATTACTATCATTTTCCTACCCTAACGAGTGAATATCCTAGTTATAAATGAAAAGATCATTCTAGAGATATTGGCCCTAATTTCAACTTTAGCTGAGTAGCCTCCGTAATCCAGGACCTCAGTACCTGCCAGCGGCGTCTGGCTAACTAACACCCCTCTTCAGTAGTGTAGTGGTTATCACATCCGCCTGAAACGCGGGAGACTCGGGTTCGATTCCCGGCCGGAGAGGTTAAATGTACTATTACGAGTGTGGAACTACTAATTCTGGCGCGGAAGACAGTAATTTAATTAATTATTATACTAATAAAGGGTATACAGCATAATTCGGTTTAGGAATTTAAATCGAGGGTTTCTCTGCCGTACTCTTTCCCCTCGAATTCCAGGCTGAGTTCGGCACGTTTTTCTCTAATAATTTGGCACGTTTTCTCTAATAAATTAGGTTTATTAGGAATCTGTGGTTTAATTTACAAGAAAGCCCAACATTCTTTAACTTAATTTTTTTATTGTATGTTAATGAATACGCTATGCTACATCCTTGGCGGTAAGGTTTGATTGTTATTGTGATTTGCTTGCGCAAGTAATAGTGTTGTAGCGGTTCTAGCCCAATTTAGCCTCAAAACTCGGAAGCTTTTCTCGACTCAAATATGGTGCATCTTTTTTTAGCTTGATCTACTCTATAACAAACCCCCTTTCTTGTGGAATTCAATTTTTTGCAAAATCGGAGATACCAACATGTCACAAGACCTCAATTTTTTTACCTTTGTAATGACAATAAAAATGAATATGAAATAAAAATCAATATATTTCTCTAATAATTGATCCGAATTTAAGGTTGTACACATGAATTTCGCATAGACTTTGAAATAACCCTTCACTTGCTCCACGAAATACAAAAATGTACACAATAGTTCCAAAGTCCATTTCAAAACAACTAACTTAAGCAAATATCATGTTCATAGATACGTTATCAAACTGCCAAACTTCCTTCCGTGGAAACATCATTTTGTAGCCAAATCCGTGATTAATCGTAAGGGACAAAATATTCCGAGAGCTCGGTTCGGTCAGAGGGTAGTCCGATTTCGAATTTTCATTAAACTTGAATTTACGACGAGTGAACACGTTCCGATTGTGGCAAAAACTTTGTCATACAAAAACATGGTGAATTGGGGGAGAACGAATGTTCGATGCGCATAAGAAACACTCTGCAAATGGCATCGGGCGGTGCTTGAAACGCGATCGTGAAAATTAAAAAAAGCTTAATTTAGCGATTACCCACCAGGAAGAAAATTGAAGATGAGGAGGCACTCACGATCCGTCCTATATGAAGTCAATATAAATCCCGATCCAGATAGGAGCTGCCTATTAAAGGAATTTATATTATATTGCGCAGTGAACTGCAAAATAATTTTATTTTGATATTAACTCTCGAACAGTGTTCCTTCATTAGATTTGATCTATTGTGTATTTACCTTCTGCATCTCTGAAAAAGTCATATTTTGCCTTAAAGAAATGTTTTGGTTTTTACGATTCGTATCTTATATTCTATATTCTATTCTCTTATGTTATATTCTATCTACTGATGAAAACGACACGTGTGGTAAAATGGGCAGAAACGCACGGTCAGTAGTACTACCGTAACTGTGGCCATCGACACCTCAATGCTACTTTGGTCAATTATGCGTGCGCGCAAAAGAGCTCAGTCCACATCTAGCAATCCCATTAAGGACTTACTCTTTGGTGTAATCCACTTCATAGGAAAATCTTTACTTTTTCCACTCAATCTAGCATATCAGCATGTGGTACTTCCTTCTAAACAATTAAATAAGAAACAGAAATGATGTATGAAAAATTGTAATAAAATAGGTACAAGATTTATTCACCAGAATTCCTTTCTTGGTTTTAAGCATCCGAACATATCCATTAATCATATAAATATTTTACAAACTCTACGAATTTCATAAGTTAATAATTTACTTCACCTACGACACCGATATTCAGTTAAACTTATATCCAAGATGGGGATATTACGGGCAACAGCCGTCAAAATCGACATACGAAAAGTTCTGCTCCAACCGGAAAATGATCGAATACACTTGAACAAATGTTCGTAGCAGATACTATAAATAACTTCCCAAGAACTTGGCAGAAAATCTAGAATAAGTGACGCCAAAACTAAGAAGGAACGATATTCATTCGCTTATGGTTAGTTCGAAATTTTGTTTACCAGAAAATAAATTATGTAACATGTAGGGGAGGACCGGGCAGTTTGGGTGCGTGGGAGGTTTGACTCACTATGAATATCATTTTTTCTATTAGAATTTTATATGGAGACACAAAACATACTTCTAGAAAAGAAATTATGAAAATGTAGGGGAAAACCGGGCAGTTTGGATCACTATGGATATAAGTTTTCCTATTGGAATTTATTATACCATTCGCAAGTTACATAAAACATACTTACAAGTTACCTAAAGTATACCTCTAAAATTCAATTATGAAAATGTAGGGGAGGACCGAGCGATTTGGGTCGGTGGCTGTTTGAATCAGTATGCATATCATTTTTCGTATTATAATTTACGATACCGTTCGCAAGTTACACAAAACATACTTCTAGAAAAGAAATTATGAAAATGTAGGGGAAAACCGGGCAGTTTGGATCATTATGAAAATTATTTTTCCTATTAGAATTTATTATACTGTTCGCAAGTTACCTAAAACATACCTTCAATCGTCATTAGACTAAGCATGACATTTCTAGGTAGATTTAACCATATTTCTAAAATGTTGTGTTGACATCTGTTTCAATTCAGAATGGCCAATCAAGGGGATTGGGTCGGAAACATTCGGGGGACGCGGACGGTTTAAATCCTGACCCCCAACTTCCCATAGTGGGGTATCGAAAAGAAAATTGACGCAACCGGATTCTGTTTATGCATATGGTACTTAGTTGAGTCCAATAATGTCTCCAATATTGAATCAGACCCATAAACTCAGTCACATAATAAAAAACAAAGAAACGACTCTATAAACTTGATGATTGAAACAAAATACGAAGAACCAACAATTTTAAATCGATGCTAAAATTAAACCAGAATTTCTAGGGCCATTGCCAGACGTTTGTATACACTATAAACTATTAGGAAGATTGAGAAAAATATGAAAAATGTAAGTCAAAGGGCCGAAGAGATCGAAGACGAGTGCAAGAATTCAGAGCTTTGTTCTGAAGATCCTAGACAGCCAGAGCTGCTGTTGTAGTTTCACTTTCGAGTTTTATGTTTCTTGGACTGAAATATCATTCTAAATAAGTTTTGAAAGCAAAAGATCAACAACTGGCAACAGCGATAGATACGCCATAGGGCATGGGTCCCTTAAGTATTTGTACATTTTGTAAGAGAAGTATCAAAAAAAAATATCGAGTCTTGAACTTGGTCTCGGGTCTCGAGCTTCAAGACTAAGGATATAAGTCATAGGATGGAATATATTGAAGACGAGCCCAATGATCCAGAGTTTGTCCTGAAGAACCTAGACAGCCAGAGTTGCTATTGTAAGTTATTTTTGAGCTTTACTGTTTCTCAGACTCAAATGATTATCAAAAATTTCGAATTTTTGATAGAACTGGCAACAGCAACAGATACATGTCGTACGACATGAATCCTTTAAGTATCTGTACATTTTGCAATTTTTTTTGCGAGACTGAAAAAATATTGAGTCTTGATCTTGGTCTTGAATCCCGAGCTTCGAGGCCAAGGATATGAGTCATAGGATGGAAGAGACTGAAGACGAGCCCAATGATCCAGAGCTTATTCTGAAGAACCTAGAAAGCCAGAGTTGCTATTCTAAGATATTTTTGAGCTTTACTGTTTTCCAGAATGAAATGCAATTATAAATGAGCTATGAATAGAAATTATCAAGAATTTCGAATTTTTGATAGAACTGGCAACAGCAACA
>MU188061.1:29409-43927 GCA_016904865.1 Pissodes strobi | reverse complement strand
CTTGATCCTGGTCTTGAGTCTCGAGCTTCGAGGCCAAGGATATGAGTCATAGGATGGAAGAGACTGAAGAGAGCCCAATGATCCAGAGTTTGTCCTGAAGAACCTGGAGAGCCCGAAATGCTTTTCTAGGTCCATTTTGAGCTTTAGTGTTTCTCAGGTTGAAATGCAATTCTAAATGAGTTTTTTTTGAGAATTTTTGGTAGAACTGGCAACAGCGACAGATACTTAGGGCGTAGTTAAATCTAGAATCTCTAGTTTAAAACCCAAATATAAGCTGTTTTGAAAAACTTAAGAATACCAAAAAATATATTGAGGACAAAGAATATATTTTTAGAGATCTTCTTAGCGTCAATGAAGATATTATGGCTGTCCCACGAGGATCGAAAGAAATAAGAAACAGAATAGCCCATATGGAATGTTAGGTAGATAAAGGTTTTTTAAATGGATTTATAATTTCCAACCAGTCTGTTCAGTTGGACCATCCTACTAATCAGTCAGTTAGTGGTAAGACTATATAAACCGCTTTACTATTCCTATAAAAAATTAAGCATTATTTTAGAAATCACTGTGTGACTCAGCTTTTATTGGCACTTCGATTCTATGCAACAGGATGCACTGACACGGTAGCTTGGAGATTTTGTGGTGGTCAGTGAATCATCGGCTGTACCTCGCCTAGCTCCTCAGCCATAAATCACTACTTGTCTTCAACTTGTAATAAATTTAAACCTAAGATTTAATGAAAGTTGTAAAAGTGACCCTAAAACGACAAAATCAGCATTTCTGAACATTATTTTTGATAATTTAAAAATAGAGGCATGGATTTGTCATGATTTATGCTTTACTTGAACTAACCAGCATGGTAACTATACCTACTCTATTATCCTGCGCGATCAAGGCTACGAATTAAGCAAAACATTTCATGGGCAAGAATATTTTATACTTAAACAGAAATTAATTATTCTTCAATCATGATATTGACAGAAATAACACTAAGGCTGAGTTTATTAATCGTCGTTGACCCGACACTCCGGGTTAGCAACTGCCGATACAATTAATCACTGATGCTAAAACGATATCGAGATTATGAGAAATAACCCAAACTAAACTGACGGTCATACACGACGGAATTGTGTAAATAAAATTTTAAATTTTTGTAGTCATATTTCGGTTATCAATTTACATAAATAAATAAATAAAACAAATTAGAGAATTAACCCTAAATTGTTTCTAACTTATTCCGTCCACTCCGTCATGAACCAACTTTTAACCAACTCTCAAAAACTTCAGTTCGCACATACTTTGAATAACTTGGCAATGGTTCAAGGGTAATCCAACTAATACAAAGACGAATTGTTCTCAACCTTGGCACCGGAATCTACCTGCTCCGCGACAGTATAAATCACTTGACTTTTCTGGGAATTTGGAATATTAGCCGCCAATTCGGCAATAATCTCGGAGTCTCGTCGGCTGGCGCCATTCGCACACTGAATCATGAAATCTATCGCCTGATAACACAAGATACAAACTCCGATTATTATGAATGTTTCCATAATATCACGGAAAATCGTCGCAGCGCCGCGTAAACGCCTAACACTTTTTTTTAAACACGTTGTGACACTTTCTACGAACACGCCTGAATGCTTCAAGACACGAATTCAGGAGAAAAATCTCGCTTCCACGTGGAATCGGTTCGAGCCGATAACGAAATACGAACTGCCGATCTGGACCAGCAGCGAAACATTCAGAAGGATGCTGCGAGAGACGAGAGAAGCCGAATATACACGACGGGATGACAGGCAGAGCACGTAGAGTGAGCTCCGGGGTTAAAGCAAGACCCACGAATGGATGAAATGAAACTATTTTCGTAGAGTAAAAAAGATGCTTAATAGGTCTTTAACATCTTCATTAATTATGTTAGTTTAATAAATTATGATCATGCAATAAAATATAGAGCCCGGAAATGCTTAGTTTCCAATATACAGGACGATAGAGCTTTGAGATGAAATTTAGAAAACCGCCTCATCGGACAGGCTAGCGAGTACTTCCCTGAACTCAATCCAAAACCATCAAGCTGCTATATGAATCAATGCTGTTGTAGACAAGCGGTAAGATGTTAAATCGTATTAGGGTTCTGCAGGCTATGCTGCTAGAACTTTAAAAAATCTGAAAATTTGTTCGAAAAATTGATTTTGATAATGTATCGGCTCTTCCTTCGCGGGTAGTAACCACAATCATTTTGTATTCCATAGTACTACTTAAGAAATATATGGCGTTTCATCAGGTATATATTATATGATTTGAAAAGTGTAAATGATAATTATTTTTCAGAAGACCATAATATTGATATAGGAGCTTAGCAGGTATAATACACAATTATCAGTTCAGCACTCGTACTCTAGTCCCCCTAATTATTTTTTACTGTTTTTTGCTGTAACAATAACACAAAAAACAGTGAAAATAGTTAAAACAGCGAAAAAGCAGTAAAAACAGCAAAAAATGGATAGGGGGACTAGGATGAGAGTGCTGAGCTGATAGCTGTATATTGTACCTACTGAGCTTGATTTTCAATTAGGTTCTGTAGGTTGGTTTTGGATTCGATTCGGGAAAAGTACTCGATAACCTGTCTGGTGAGACGACTTTTAGGGGTAAAATAATTTTTCTTTCGGGAAAAAATTTGCTCTATTTCTACCAGTGGCTTCTGCGTCGACATACCCTTACAGAAGATTGAAGTAAATACTTACCACAATTCATAGTCCACTCCTTGACTTTAACGAGAAAAAAAGGTACGCCACTACCTTTTATCAAATTAAATATTATTTCCATATCTCTTACTAAAAATAGCTTCTTTATTTTTCTGGTACGACGTGTCGCTATGAGGATATGACTAATAACAGGTCCCAGGGCACCCTGATGTATACAACATTGTTTAGAATAGGACCTATCGAAGCCCGACGCACTAATGGACCAGTAACCAGCCTTAAGCGTTGGGTGCCAAATATTTATTTAAAAATGTAAACTTGCACCAACTCTTTCAGGACAATTAATAATCAATGTGAGGTTATGGCTACGCTCTTAAACCAATAAGACGATTCTCTTGTAAGGTATCTCACCGATATTACAAGAATAATAAATCAAAGCAACACAAGATACTAGTTGTTAAATTATGCCTGTTGGGGAAAGACCCCAACACGTGTATAACTTTCGTTTTTCACCGTATAGTTTGGTGACAACACCCTGTATGTATGGAGTATGAATGAGCCATAATTGATCCACGAATAGATTTATTTAACCCCAGGCAAACAGAAATTTGTGCATTTAAATCAGCATATGTCGGTTCTTTATTACCCCTTAATCCAAACCTCGATGGTCGATTCCATCATATAAAGCTAAATGTCATTTTGTCATTTCAAGTGGGTGTAAACGTTTTCAATTTAATATAGCCGTGTCTCAGTCAGTGTTCAGGAAACAGCACGTGTCAAAGACAAAAAGAAACCCACGCGGATTTTCGCGGCAATCCCCACTCTCAGCCGACCTTTAGGCGGCCAGCTAGAAGCTCGAAGAAGAAATTAGTTCAGTCAGTGCTCTGCTAACACTCAATCGGTCCCGTCACCGCTCACTAGCAAGTGCCTCTTCGCGCCAAAAGGTCCTACCCTTTTTGGAAATTTCTCCGTTAGTATGCACAGATATTAGAAAATATCTAGTGCACTTCAGTTATCCTAGACCAAGTTTGGACAAGACCTCCTTTGGGCTTTTTTAAGCAATTCCTTACAGCCAGAAACGACCAAGCGTCTCATGGTAATTGAAGAAAAGCAGTAAAATGGCGGCACCAAATTTGTATCGTGCCTGTGCTACTTAAATTAAGAATTGAAGTCAGATCCCTGCCTTGTTGGAGGGAAGCAGAGACAAGAGTAAATCAAGGTATTTCGTGAGAAAGGAACAGTTAGTTGTTAAAAAATTTAAAAGTTGATCACATTCAGGAAAGACACTGTTTTATTCTTGAATATAATTGTAAATATAAATTTCCTAAAGATTCTAGAAAAGTAACCTGTGTTACATATTTAGTTGTATGTATGAATGATTGAATGCATGAAAGTAGCTTAGAAACTGTATATAAATTGTACTTATGTATTCACCATATTAAATTCAAATGCAAATGCATAATTACATTATTAAAGGATTTAAAAACTACTTGGTTTCAATTTACATAATCTATGTTCAAAACCCCATCACCCTATTTTAATACAGTCCACTACTTTAATTGCTAGTAGTAATTATACTGTTAATTGCTACCTTCACCATTGTGGTCAAAATAAGTTAAGAAAATTTATTTGTTTGTATCGACCAATGCCTTATAACCTTAATATTGCCCAAATCTTATTGTATAAGTATAGCCAGTAAATATATGCAGGTATAAATTGAATGATTGTTAATCAAACATAACCTAAATCAATACCGTGCCAGCGACAATATCAGTAGATCAATAAACATTCCTGAATAATACCAAATCAATAAAATAACCAGTGAGGTAAATATGTAGATATAGAGCCGTTAAATATCTATAGATAAACGAATTGAGCTCAAGTCGATTCCGATATCAAGGCGACAAATTAAATTTGTAAATTTCAGTTATGTCAAATAAATTACTGCCATGAGCTTTACAGCAAAATATTAACTCACTGACACTAACGAAATGAATTCTCTAACTAAAGATGAAATTAAGTATCTCTTTTAAAGGTAAGATCGATAAGCAAGATAGCTAGCTAGATCAATAAATGAAACGAGAATTAACGAGAATATAAACGATAGACGTCAAACGACCTACAGTTGTTTAATTATAAATTCATTAATTAAAATGATATGCAACGATAAGCTATATACGGTAATTAAGGCAAATGACCAACAGTTATTTGATTATATATTCAGTAATTAAAATGATACATAACGGTAAGAATTGCACGGTAATTTAGGCAAACTACCTACAGTCGCCTAGCTATATAATCATTAATTCAAATGATATATCACGGTACGAAACATTCGATAATTAAGGCAAATGTCCTACAAAAATTTGATTATATATTCATTAATTAAAATGATATATACCGGTAAGCTTTATACGGTAATTAAGGCAAATTACCTACAAATCCATTAATCAAAATGATATATAACGGTAAGAACTCTATGGTAATTAAGGCACTTAAATAATTTAAAATCGATTTTACTTGATTCTGGCCGAGTTGTAGACAATGTCGCTTCCTGCGTAGTACGTCTCCACCATGTGATTGCGTCACCCTGACAAAAAAAGGCCTCGGTACGGCTAACTGACGGCAGGATTAGCTAGGTCAGCGTGAAATTCTACCTTACAGAAGAAATTCTATCCCATAGAAAGAATTCTGTCCCACAGAAGGACCCTAGATAAATGATAAATAACTTTAGCCATCTTAAATAGAAACACTCGTGTCGAACATACCTCTAAAAAAAGGGCCACCACACTAGTTCATCACCAACATTTATAGACGACATGGCCGATGATTTTAGAAAATATATATTCTACTTAATACTGCAACGACACAATCACGCCATAGTTAGACCTGAACTTCCTATAGCTATGACAAATTCCGATACGGAAAACGGCCTGCTCGCCTTGAGTGCTCAGGCGAGAAAAGAATATATATCACCTCTGTCAAGTGACGCTTCAAACGGATATACCTATCGAGCATGTTGGTACTCCGGAAGTAAGGTCGCGAGAAGTAAGGTAGCGAGAGTATCGATAACCCAAATCTAGTAACTGTATTTAATAACATTTACAACGCTACAAGACCCTGTATGATTGTTTTAAAAATCTAAAAATCTGCCGATGTTTAATCTAATAGAACATAACTAAGAAATAGACTAATATAGTATTTTACATTCCTATAGCAAACGACCTTACAAACAAGGAAGAATGCATGAGAAAACGTGTTACCGCATAACAAACATCCGGCTGCAGAACATCGAGATTTCATATTGTTCCGGGATGACATACGAACGTGTCTTTAAATCCTAATGTGCGGATTACATCTTTTTAAAAAAATCACGTGCGCTGCTCATTTTTGTAGTGCATATTATTATTATTAAGTATATATTATATCATGCTTCTTTATTAATTACAAATGACATAATTTCCCATAGCTATGGACAAACTTACATTGGGACTGGGAAGCAAGTTTGTTTACTTAGTCACGCCTAATCATTATTATAATTAAGCATCCATTGTCTATATTTCCACTGTGAAATTCGTGACAAAGTGCAGCAATCTCAGCAGGAAATTGTCAAAATTTATTATTAAATTCAAATTTGGACTACTTAAGCGCATCATGCATTCCCTCATACGTGCCTAACGTTTGCTAACTAGCCAATGAGAGCGCAAATTGTCGGCGGATTCATGAATAATCTATTAGGCGCTGCTGTATCATCTTCAGACAGCGAATATGCAGCAGCTAAGCGTTTTGTGAGTGTAGCTAGGCACGATTTCCAGGAAAATAACGTCGACATGACGCTGCGTCGTATAGGTATCGTTAATTGAATTAATAATGGTGGCTGCAGAGACGCTGACGCGTAATATTTCGCTTGCAGTCGAGAAAGCTGGGTTTTACGTTTTGCGGCAGAAGGCAGACAAAGTGATGTTTTAAAATCTAAGTATAGAACGCCACAAATTTTAAAATATTTTGTGAAGCCACGATTCAGAAATATTGTATAACAAAATAAAAACGCTAATTAAACAATAGCATTAAACGTGCTTTATGTACAAGGTGTCCCATTTTGGTTACGATCGGGGGTTTCTCACTTATTTCATCGCCTCCAATTCTAGAAAAGTTCACGTCGTTACTTTCATGAAGTCAAATATACCACCGATATAAATCTAGGTTTGTCCAACACTTACACTCTGAGGGCGCCCAACGTGAGGCAGTTTTCCGCAACTGATATCGAAAAAAAAAATGTGATATGGTTAGAGGTTTTAAAGTGAAGGTTATATGATCAGGCGAAGCACATTTCAACTCTGGTATAGTATTTAATAAGCACAATGGCAGAGTCTGGCCTCAGAAAAACCAACACCAAATACCCTCGAAGACAGCAGAGCAGGTTTGGTCTAGAGGCGTCTTGCTTTCTATAAAAACATATCAAATAAAATTTTATATATTTGAGGGAAATCGCTACATAGAAATTTTAGAGACAACTATCCCTGACTTTCATGATGATGTTCCTTTAGCGCATGTAAACGAAATTTGTTTTCAACGTCCTGCACAATTTCCAAACAGCGAGGCTATTCCTAGAGAATAATTTTCTCAATCAATGAATCGGAACCAATGGGCCTGTAAGATGGCCTCTAGGTCCCCGGACTTATCGATATTGAGCTTCTCTTTAAGGGAATATTTTATAAATTTCATTATGATAATACCCAGGATTTAACAAACGCAATAACGGACCGTTTTCTCTAATTGCAACATCATCCAGTTATTTTTATAATCCGTTAAAACGAATTAGAAAAAGTGCAAAGCTTTGTATCTTATCTGATTATTTTAGTGCTTATGTCGTGCTAAGACTCTCAAAGTTGGTTTTTGATGAAAGGCTTGTGGATAACAATAAGAACCAAACATTACTATAAAAAGCAGAAATATTTAGAAAAACTGAGTACCCCACATAGTTACATTTAAAATTCTATAAGGATCCGTCTTTTACCTTTTTGACAAGATGTCTGACAACACTTTTCGAAATCGCCATGACATCTTAAAAAAATAACAGGGCTAGAAAAATTCCCTTTCCAGCCAAAATGGATGCAGTAAATATATAGAACGTTGCTATTAAAAATATTTCCCCAAGCACAATTTAAGCAAATATGATACACACATAGTTATCTCAAAAAAATAACAGGCCTAGAAAAAATCCCTCTCCAGCATCTTCTGCAACCAAAATGGGTGCAGTAAATACATAGAACTTTGCCAGTAAAAATATTTCCGCAAGCACAATTTTAACAAATATGATACACACATAGTTATCGATTTGAAACCCGAATATAACGCTGTATAGCGAGCAAAGATATTTTTAAAAGTCAATGCTCATAAAACCGTCTCACTTCAGGCAGGAAAACACAGTGAAATCGATCCTTGGAGGAAATCAACTTAACCGAACGTCCTCGTCGGCAAAATCTAATGTTGACTTACCTTTGCAAGATGCAGAGAGACGTCACGAAAAGCTTATTGGATATTGACTTACCTAAAACGAGAAAACATTAGTTAGAAAATTAGATCGATTGATCGATGTTTGAAAAGTTCCAAGATTTTTATGGGAACAAGTACCCTAAATATATTAAATATAATTATGTTGAGTGCGTTTATTGTCTGGCACTATAAGTAAAAAATTAGTTTTGGTATACACCCCCATCTCGCTCACAGTTGCAGTTGGACGTTTTAACCTGAGAA
This sequence comes from Pissodes strobi, assembly GCA_016904865.1. NCBI lineage: Eukaryota > Metazoa > Arthropoda > Insecta > Coleoptera > Curculionidae > Pissodes > Pissodes strobi. The sequence continues at coordinate 35,471 of MU188061.1, read as the reverse complement.
ACTGCAACTGGTAAATTGTGCAACTCTGTTACAAAATCTACACTAGCAAATAAAATAATAATTTTTGTAGCAACTATTACAGAGAAGCTGGAGCAGAGTTCGAGAGCGCACAGTTTCTATCGAGGACGTGAAATTTCATACACGAATGAGATATCAAAGATTTGAGCATTTAGTTGTTTCTTTACTAACAGGAAACTAAAATTGCAACTTCATTTTTTTTCTGGAAACCCGGTACTTGGGGAAAAATTTTAAACTCTGCAAACCGCGCATCAATATCTCCACTCGTTAGCCTAAGAATTTGTTTGGTCTACTTGAATTATCCAGCAGTGCATGTCAAGAACCATTTCTTCTTCGCCTTACGAGTTGTATGACGTGTCCCACAATCATTTTTTTTTTGGCTTGATCCATCTTGTTCCGCTTATGTATAAACCACCATTTTGAAAAAAGTAGTTTCCCAACGTTTTTGCAACCCTTGGCAGATTTTGTAATAATAAAAGTTGACTCTTTGTGACTCAGCATGTTCACAGTTGAAATTTTCCTAATGGATATTGAATATAACTTGGATTTAATAACCGCTCTTTTTGTGTAGGTTTGTATCAACAGCTAATCTTGAAAAAGTCGGGAGTCTAACACAAATTGTGTTAGTTTGGGTTAAAAACTCCTCAGAAAAAGTTTTCACACATTTTCATAAGGAGACTGGGATTTGACCATTTTCAACCGATTATTTGATATGAAAACTTCTGTAAAACAATGTTATTTGTCAATTTGAACATTTAAAATGTTTAGTGAGTACATTCCTGCTAATAGTGGCTATACATTTTTACTTAAACGCCAGATAAGCGCGTTAAAAACAAAATAGTGGAAGAACAAAATAATGATCTCGCAATCTATGCGAGATAATAAACTTTTTCAAATTCTCTTTTAAAATGGTGCCTATACATTTTTAAAAATACGCAACATTAGCGAGTTTCTAAATTATTTTCATGAGAAAAATCATTCCTACAATAAGAATGTACAGAATTTTTTTTTCTTTTATTTATTTCAAGCAGGTTTGTTCAAATAAATCTGTTTTAAAAATGCCGGGAAATGTTTCAAATTAATTAATTTAATTACAATAATTAAATTAGTCGTGCTCTAGATGTCGGAAACTAGGCGAGATATCGAAAAAAATTATAGATATAATGAGTCATTTTAACATTCTCGTTTAAATACTTTTTAATAAAAACACAACATATTCAAAATATGAAAAATATAGTGAAAATTTTACTCATATCTGACATAGATTACAGCTATGCCAGATATGAATATTTTTTTAAATTAATCTTCCCTTTAGATATTCTATTTTAAAATGGTATATACATTTTAATAAACACGCTCTATATAAGAGACATGGGGTTGTTCAAAGAAATGTCAGTGACGTATTTGAGACAAAGCCCACTTCTCACTACCCCTTACATTTTTTTTATTGTCCTGTTGTGGGATATAGAGATTTCAGCTTGTTTCGACACCACCTACAGATGTAAAGCTATCGGCGCGCATTTTTATAGCGGTTGCCCCAATAGGCATATTCGTCGAAATTCATTTGTGCATTAAGAATAATATTACATATATTTCAGCTTGTTCCGACACCACCTAAGGAAGTAAAGCTATCGGTGCACTTTTTTGTTGTGGTTGCCCCAATAGGCATATTCGTCGAAATTCATTTGTGCATTAAGAATAATATTACATATATTTCAGCTTGTTTCGACACCACCTAAAGAGATAAAGCTATCGGCGCGCTTTTTTATAGGGGTTTCCCCAATAGGCCTATACGCCGAAACTCATTTGTGCATTAAAAATAATAATAGTATATATATTTCAGCTTGTTTCGACACCACCTAAAGAGGTAAAGCTATCGGCGCGCTTTTTTATAGTGGTTTCCCCAATAGGCCTATTCGTCGAAACTCATTTGTGCATTAAGAATAATACTATATACCCCCAAATTTGTCGATATTGGGCCTCTTTATGGGAATATTTCCAGCGTTGCCAAAGAAACATTAAAAATTGTATCAGATTTGAACTGAAATTGTACCATTCAGCATTTTTTACAGAATTCATATTATAACGATTTTTAATGTTTTGGCATTTTTTCAAATTTACCGTCATTACCGTATAGTAGGCCATAACTTTTTCGTTGACCAGAAAACCAGAAGTTGCAATTGCAATGCGAAACACATTTCAACCAAGCATATGCAACCAACACACTAAAAACGGAAGCGCCATCTGTGAAAGTATGTCATAATCCGGCAACTACTAGCACTATGATTTATGCTTCTGTGTGGATGGTATTGATTTTGGACGAAGAAAGCTGTTCGAGAAGCGATAGATAAGGTTCGCCCACTCCCTCACCTATATATGAAATGGTATATTACATAACGAGAATGACAAGAAGCTTCGGCAAAACCCATCAAATATTTTAATGGTAATTTTCTAGAAAAAAAAACATGGCTAGTGACCTCTAAAATGAATGTAGTAGTAGTGTAGATCTAAAGGATGCCATTGTTTTTAATGTTGTTGTTACACCTGGCTTGCGAACCACAGTCACTTGTCCTCCACCCATTTCATAGCGATTTCATCGAACAGGAAAGCGAGTGCATTATTAGACAGTAACACGGTTTTGTGGCATCACTTGATGTAAATGTACCTTCAATATAAATATAAATTTCTGATATATCCAAAATTAGGTCTTGAAAGTGTACGGGTATGCGAATTTCACCGGACTTACTAAATGTCGGTGATCCATATGGTTTGTAAGTATGCTCTTGAAAACTTACTATTGAGTTGTCAAGAACAGGTCTGCCGAAAACTTCTATCTTTTCACTTGAAGACATCATACCCTCAATATTAGACCCAATAATTTCAGGAACTTCTGGTCGTCTCTACTGATATTATGTCTAGTCGATTTGACATCTGAGCTAAGAGTAATTCGTCGTGGACGATGTATTTTACTTTTATGTACAATCATGATAGATTTTGGTTCAATTCGATTGTAACAAAAACCCATTTTGAAAACTATTTATAGACTTCAATTCTAGTTTATTACAAACGAGAAATATTACTGCACGAGCGAGCTCAGCGAACGAGGACTGTAATCGCACGAGTTTGTAATAAGCAAATTACCATTCAAGTAGTGTACTATACTTTTTCTACGACTATTTTTAAAATGCCGGGTGGTGTGATGTTGTTTAAGTTTTACTATTTTTTTCTTGATCTCGACCATGAAATATTTAGCAGATACCGCAATAAGTAAAATGTACCAGAATTTTCAAAAATGTACAGATGTACAGATTGTGTCAGATTGTACCAGATCTGTACAATTGTACCATCTCTAGCAACGTCATTTCATAAATTTCATTATGATAATATCTAGGATTAACAAACGCAGTAAGGGACAGTTTTCTCTAACTGCAACATCATCCAGTTGTTTTTATAATTCGTTAAAGCCAATAAGAAAGAAGTGTGAAGCGTGCATATGGCAAAATGGACTTCAGTTTGAATGGCCCTATTGATTTCCTTATTGGATAACAATAACAAGCAAACATTACTCAGTATTAAGAAAACAGAAATATTAAAAAAAACATTAACCACTTGATTCTACGTAAAAAGTTCTATAAGGATCCGTTTCTACAAAAGCTAACAGGGCTAGAAAAATTCCTTTTCCAGCAACTTCCGCAACCAAAATGGGACCCTGTACTGTAAATAAATATATAGAACGTGGCTTGTAAGTTGCCTGATATGAACAATTTTTTAAATCAATCTTCCCTTGCAATATTCTATTTTAAAATAGTATATTTTTTTTAATAAAAATGTTCTGTATAGGAGATATCAGGCTGTTGAAAGAGTCGTCAGTGACGCATTTGAGACAAAGCCGACTTCCTCCTAATTTATTTTTAATTTGGTCTGGTGTATATATTGATTTTGGCTTGTTTCTACACCACCTAAAGAGGTAAAGCTGTCGGCGCACTTTTTTATAGTGGTTTCCCCAATATGCCTATTCGTCGAGAATAATATTATATTATGTAAAAGTCAAAAATAAAGCTTGAGACTTCTCGGCTTATCAGCAAAATAATTTGAAGCGATAGTGGTCAGGTCAATTTTAAGATTAATCTCTGTTCTAAAAGAATAAGGTAAATATGTATTTATTTTGGCAATTGCCTTGCAGCTAAACTATCTATACTAGCTAGGGTAGTGAGAATAAGAAATAATTTACTCAAAATAAGATAAGTATTTTATTTTCATGCACATAAATAGTATGCACGCCTAAGAGACAAAGTAGAGATAGATAGTACGTTCTGCAACCGCCGCGCCAGAGGTGCGCAGTGGCAAAAATTGCCGACTTGGGCTATAGCATATAGCGTGGTACCTGACAAACAACAGATGACATTTGACGTTTGACAGCTGAAGGATGACAATTGACAGATCGCAGTGGTAAAAATCGCCCACGCGGGCTACGCCATTTTTAAGGGCGGGACACCGCTGAACGACACGTAACAATTGACAAGCGACAAATGACGTATGACAGTTGACTTACAACAAATGGCGGATCTCAATAACAAACATCGCCGACTTGGGCTATAGCATAGTTAAAGGCGTGGCACCGCCGAATAACAGATAACCATTGACAAGCGACATATGAAGTATGACAAATGACAGTTGACGTACGACAAATGGCGGATCGCAATAACAAACATCGCCGACTTGGACTACAAGATATATATGGGTGTGGCAACCAACACCAGGTCCTTACCTCGAATTTTGATCCCGCCATAAATTCCTGGCCATGACATCACAGCTAAGGATTAGATCACTTGGGCCAATGTTTCGAATGATGTAAGACAAGATCTCTGGTTCAGATAGCATTGTCAAACTTTACACCAAAACTCTTTCAGAGATCTAAGCCAACTTGCGCTATTATATTTTAAATAATATAAGTCGATTGCAATATATTTTTAATAAATAAAATATTCCTTGTTTTGATCCTATTTTTCACACAAACGTTATCAATTTGAAATAACATATTTTTGTGCTGATAAGGATTTGAATAATAATAATTTTTGCAGTTCCCTGTTTCCGGCTGGCCTGATGTGATAAGCGCTATTTGCTAAAGATAGTGTGAGCGGTGTTGCCATTTTGTAACGATGTGGTCATTTTGTAATAATATACGAGGGTTAACGAGAAAAATTAAAAATAAAAAGTTTTGACGTAAAGTTAGGTGTGTAGAGCGGTGAAACAATCCGAACGGCCTATATGAGTGGTGATTAACCCTCAGGTAATAGAAAAAACATCGGGAATAAGTAAAAAAAAGCACGAATTAAATGGTAGTATTATTGTGATTAACCTCGTATAAAATCTCGTGTCACTACGCCACATTCCCAGCCAACCAGCAGGCGAGATGTGACAGGATAGAAGATAAAACCTATGAGGTGTGGGAGAGAGTTGACCTAGGATGTGTTGCCCCCTAGCGTAACGTAATGGTGTAGTAGCTGTAGTCTTAGCGGGTGATTTAAACATAAAAAATTACTAGATTATTGTTTTCATGCAACAGTAAGATATTAATTCAATGTAGTCATAGTATAAATATGTCACCTGCAACAATTTTAGGTTATATTAAGATTCAGCCACTTGAATGATGTTATTTTTAAATATAATTCAAAACACGTTCTTTACTTAAATTATTTCCGAATATTAGCAAATAAAACACAAAGGAGTGATATTTATACTTTACTAATCTATACTTATAGTTTATTTACATCTTCAACATTTTTATTTTTATTTTTTATTTTTATTATAATTAATAAATTCTAACGTATGAAAGTCCTTAAATCTAATTCCTTAAGTAATCTTAATCTAAAACATAAATCAACTCTTGAATATTTATTATAATGGGACACTTGTTTATATTTAATTCTAGAAACAAAAGTTTAGATAGAGACCAACCACACTCTCCAATTTTCGACTCACTCGATTTGCAGGATAAAACTTGTTGAAACTCGGGAAATACTGCTTCTAGATCCGTATTTTTG
>MU188060.1:67256-105244 GCA_016904865.1 Pissodes strobi | reverse complement strand
TCAACTAGAGTTGTGCCTAAAAGCCTGCAAATGAACATCGAAAGTTAGGGCTGGCTAAGAACCTTTACTAGCCCATTCAGAAAGCTGTCATGCTGTCGACAGTTCGTCGGAAACCCAAGATCAATTGACCCCCCGGAGTCAATTATTTTTTAACTATATATTTTCCTATTTAATAAAGAAAATGACGGATATAATAAAGGCATGATTTTCAATTGTGGCATGTGGCTACATTCAAATTCGTTACTAACCTTGAAATATTCGTTTTATATGGCATTAAGCGCACAGAATCTTCAATTCTACTGATCAGGAGAAATATTTGACGGTAGCAGCTCTATATAATAAAAATAAATCGTTAGAATAATAAAATCACATCAAATACATATTGGAAACGAAAATATGCAAGCATTCTTATCAGCGGCATTGTTAAATACCTACAAAGAAAATAAAAAACTGTAGGAAACAATAAATCAAAAATTCATGACGGTAATGTGAGACTAGCTAACAATGAATTAAAAAATGTTTTACATAATCGCTGTATTGTAGTTTACGTTACGTTAAAATTAATTGTAGTAAATTACTGTTTGATTATTTAAATGGTAATTTCTTATATTTTTTTACTGTCAGGATGCTAAATATAATGAAATAAATAGATATAGCAAAATAAAGATAAAATTTAGTATATATCTAATTATACTATCAGTATTTGGATTCGTCATTCTCTGAACTTTATAATTCCAATACCTCTCTTGAAGATCCTATACAGGGTGGCGCATCGAAAACAAAACAGAGGCATTTACTGGCAGCTCAGCTCTGTTTTGAAAAAATGCTTGCTCAGACACGTCGATTTTGTTTTCGGGGGGGGGGGGGGCACAAACCTGGAAAAAGATCACGTTTACACGTGCAGCCCCCTAGGCGGAGGTGGCACCACCCCTAAAACCCTAAAATCTTAAATGGAAAGGGGGGTCGAATGATACATCATTTTAAAGGTCTTTCAATTCCCTTTATAATGATGTAAAATATCATGTACTTCAGTTCAGTAGTATTGGAGATTTATTGATTTATAGCTTAAAGTAGACTTTAATAGGTACATCAGATTAGTTTGTACTACACTGAGAATTTTAAAGAAATTTGAGTAAGAGCATTTACTTTTAATCTTTGTTCGCTACACCCAGGGTTTGTGAATCATTTTAGTATTGAAAATAGCGATTGGAACGTTTTGTGTGACAAAAAAAGTTGTTATTGTGTTACATTTTTTCTTGAAGAAGGATAAGAAAGGAATGCCTCGTACTTATTTTAAATAGAATTTAGGACAGAGTTTCCAATTGATACGACCAAACTTTGTTGTAAAATACCTTTTAATCATGTTTATTTCACGGCAGAAAGAATTGACATTATCGAAATATTTTTCGGAAATAATCAGTGCGCATATTTAATGAGCGACATGACAACAGTAACGTTCATATAGCAAATATGTTGTAGAACTTGTAGCTTAATTTCGGGAAACTGGATCAGTCGCCAATAACAAACGCAACATCGAAAATCCCATAAGGAATGAAGCAATACAAGTGATGGTTTTAGGGCAAGTTCATGTCTAGAACCTACGTTAAGTACTCGCAAATTGGATACTGTGTGTGGTATTAGTCGACGTAGTATCCAACGGATTCTCCAGGCGCATAGTTTTATCCGTATAAAACTCATCTTGTACATGAACTTAATGAAGACGATTTTGATCGGCGATTGCAATTTTGTGAAGATATGAATGAGCGAATTATAAACGATGAACATTTTCTATTTAACACTTGCTTTTCCGACGCATGTTCCTTTTTCTTAAATGGCGATATATTGGTCCGATTGTAATCCCAGAATTTATCATGAGGTACACACCCAACATCCACAAAAATTAAATGTTTGGGCTGGTATTTTTGGCGATCATTTAGTTGGTCCTTTTTTCTTACCTGGAAATTTTATCGGTGAAATGTATTTAGAATTACTACAAAACGCCAAAAATCTAGCATTAACAACCATAATTGAAAATCAGAGTGATCGGCGGTACATTGAGAATAGGTTTATGTTCCAACCACATTAAGCATTACTTGCTTGATAATATTTAGATCAGACGTTTCCTGGGCGATAGATTGGTATGAGGTGCGATTGAATGGTCCCCAAGATCGCTAGATTTATCACCTTTGGATTTCTTACTGTGGGGTCACTGAAAAAGCAAAATCTATGCTACTCAGCCAACATCGTTAGAAGATTTGCGACAAAGAATAATGGTGAATGAGTGTCTTCAAATTACTTCTGAAACATTGCAAAATGTGTGGCAAAGTTTTGAGCAAAACCTCGACTACTGCATGGAGAGTCAAGGTGGTCATTTCCAAGATTTACTTGGCTGACGGATAAGTTCATTCTTGTTAAGTTCTAGTATTTTATAATTTTTTGACAGTCAAGTTTTTAAAATATTAAAATAATTCTAACTTAAAAAGAACTGACGCACGAGTTAAAACTGCATTACAATAACTACCCTCATTTGTTAATTTTTAAACTACGTTGCTGCCAAATTTAATGCATTAATTGATCTCCACTAATGATAATGTATTAAAGTTCATTTGAAGCTTTAAATCAATAAATCTCAAATACTACTGAACTGAAGTGCATGATATTTTACATCATTATAAAGGGAATTGAAAGACCTTTAAAATGATGTATCATTCGACCCCCTTTTCATTTAAAATTTTAGGGATGGTGCCACCCCGCCAAGGGGGCTGCACGTGTAAACGTGATTTTTTCCACTTTTATGTCCCCCACGAAAGGAAAATCGACGAGTCTGAGCTTTTTTTTAAAAAAGAACTGAGCTGCCAGTAAATGTCTCTGTTTCGTTTTCGATGCGCCACCCTGTATTAAACCCGTTAGAACAGCTCGGTGAAAGGCAAATACTATAAGATGCGGCAGACTTTTGAAGACGCCGATCCGCCTCCAACCCCATCTTGCCCCCGTATAAGAACAAGCCCCCTGACACAGTTTACTATAAAAAATAACTCGCCTCTTGCGAACACTGTTATAAACCATAGTGGCAATTGAGTGGGAGGGACTAAAATGGTTTGGTTACTATTTTAGAATGTCTGATATTTCACTTCTCCCATGACCCTCAGTTCCCTTCTCTCACTCGGCGAGCAAAACCAACCCAAACTAACCCACATTAAAAAAAGTAACAAACATAACCCTTACATTTTTTTTAAAAACATGTCTTACCCTAGGAATCGAACTCGGAGCATCGTATCACAAGCCCAACACCTAACCACTGCACCACTAAGCATATTGTAAGCCATCCACTGGACCGTGAAGACATTATTTACTTTTTCGACTGACTTCAACCGTTGATTGACTATTCGCCTATTAGTCAATCAACGCTTAAACAAACCCTCTATCCACCCAAGTGTCATTATGGTATATAACCGTGTTCGCTCGAGGCTAGTTAAAAAAAATATAGTAAGCTGTGCTCCTGAGCATAATACGATGCTTTAAAGTCCTACGGCACTATATTATCTTAGCCGCTTCTAACTGGTGGCTTAGCGTCACTTTAGAGTACTGTTAACTATTCACGCATGGCCCTCCGCTCGCTTCGCTCGTTTCAGGGCGCAACCAAACAAACATAAAATAAAAAAATAAAGAAAACATGACTTGCCTCCAATTATAGTGGATTGAACGCGGCCCGTCCCTATCGTAAAAACAGAATCTGACCACTAGACTAATTAGACCTGGTGGAATTAACTGACTGGACCGTAGATAAAATGAAAGTGACGTTAATCCACCAACGGCAAACGGCTAATATGGCATAGTGCCGTATGACTGTAAAGTGTCTTAAAATGCTGCTCCTGAACCATTCCTAGTATGTACACAATGGCTTTCGGTGGCGCCTACGATCAGTCGGATTGATGTACTGCGTGTACTTATTGAAAAGTTTTTTGTTTTGATGAAAATATCTGTTATATGTTGTTTAGTGAACAGTTGTACGAATATTATTTATTCCATTTTAGAATTTCATTTAAATTACCGAAATTCACTTTCCCATTCTCTCTCTCACACACTTATGTACAGAAATCAAGATATGTGTTTCAGTTGTGTTTCAAATTTTCGTTTCATTACTTTTCCGATAAAACTTTTTAAACCTATAATATTAAAATATTTAGCAAAAAAATTAAACGTCACATCCATCAACACTGCAGTAAGAAGAATGACTTGCTTGAGAAGCCATTCCCGAAACTATCTCCAAAAAGTAACGTTTCAACACACACTCTAATAGTTATTGTTCTGATGTCTATATATTTGCTCACCGTGTACAACGCTCCGTAAATATGTAAGCTTAAAATCTTAGTACACCGCGTACCAAACCACTTAGAAGTGAACTGCCGACCGACCGGTAGAAGCGGCAGTTTGGTGGTAAGGGAGGCGCGTCAGCAAGAGGGAACTTTATTGCTCGAATAACCAAGTGCTTGGACTATTTAGAATATCTATACACTCTGGTTGTACTACAATAGTATATTATTTTATATGGATGAAAAGTAACTTTTCCTCCACATAAAATATGCTGTTTTTTCTTCAAATGTCGACAATTAATGCAAAAACATCTCTTTTTAATAGTAATAATAGTAATTATTATCAAAGATAAGTTGGTTTGCAAGGCGGCTTAGACCGGTATCGGTGAATAGGCACAGGTCGTTGCTATAGTAATGTAACATAAAGCTGTCAGTGGACACTGTCAACAATAATTATTTTTTAAAAATTGCGTCTCCGATTGCGTTTTAATTCCGTATTGATAAGCAGTTATTGAGTAAGCTCGATTAAGTTAATAACCAATTTGTTCCTAAATTAGTGATTTTTAGAAATGCAGTGCACAAATTGTTAATTGAGTGACAAATACAAATTTTAGTTTAATAATTCTTGAGTTGTTGACGCTTGCTTTGTTGTTTGTTTGTATCTATGTTGCTATGGTAACACTTTTACCTCCGCCGGCGGAAAAGTGAAAAGTAAAGCTCCGGCGGAGGAAAAATGAAATTTCACGGCCGCCTACATAGTCGAGTAATGACGGATTTACTGACGTTTGAAGAAAATAGTATATTATTTTATATGGAGGAAAAGTGATACTTTTCATGGCGCGCTCGTGTTTAACAGCCGAACGGAGTGAGGCTGATAATAGAGAGCAAGCCATGAAAAGTAACTTTTCCTCCAAATAAAATATACGGTTTTTTCTTCAAAAATCGACAAATTAATGCAAAAACGTCTCTTTTTAATAGTAATAATAATTATTATTAAAGATAAGTGAATCGGTCATTTGAGAAACAACATAAGCCACTGTTTGGCCGAAAACGAGATATTAGCAATTTCGTAATCTATACATGTAAACACCTATTCCAGCGAAAAACCACATGAGTCAGACGATAGGCTATTCGTTAATGTACGGTAACAATATTTCATTCATTTGAGAAATACCATAATTCATTCGACTTATGTTGTCTCTCAAATGAAGTCAAAGCTGGCGTCAAAAGTGGCGTCAATAGGAAACGTGAGCTGGTACTAGACCGAACACGAGACAGCTCAGATTTAGGCGAAAATGGCGACTCGGGGGGTTTTCGGGGTCGGGAAAAACGAATTTTGACATAAAAAAATGTGGAACCTAGGAGGTAGGCTCCGCGAAAAAAAATCGATAATCGAGAAAGTCGGTGTGGTGGGTCGGACGGGTACCATTTAAACGGAACCTAGGGGCCTCTATTTAGTGTGAAGTTATGTCGAGCGTAGTAGTATTATTAGAGCATTGTGAGACATGTTAGAGGGATATTTGGGAGAGTGGAGTTATGTCGAGCGTAGTATTATTAATATAAGTGCGTTGTGAGACATGTTAGAGGGGTAATTCGGAGTGTGGAGTTACGTCGAGCGTAGTACTACTATTAAAGTGTTGTGAGACCTGTTAGAGGGGTATTTGGGAGTGTGGAGTTACGTCGAGCGTAGTACTATTATTAAAGAGCGTTGTGAGACATGTTAGAGGGGTATTTGGAAGAATGGTTACGTCGAGCGTAGTAGTTGTGTTCCTCTAAATATATCTTGTTTCTAACAAAACGTAGTTTAATTAATTTCTAACCACAACTACAACATAATTAGGCAAACAAAAATTAAAAGCGTCGTTAATTTGAGAAACAACATAAGTGATCGACATTCAAAAATTTTTTCCTGCTTCAAATGACAGTTTATAAAAAAAATCCCTGTTAACACCTATTTAAATCATTACAACAGATTGAAGGAAAAATCGTGAGTTATGTAGTTAACCAGGGACATATTCTATAATGTTTTATCTAGTTTCTGAACATTTTGCACAAGCTGACTTATGTTGTTTCTCAAATGACCGATTCAAGTGGGTCGGCAAGGCGGCTTAGACCGGTGCGGTGTCGGCGAATAGGCACAGGTTGTTGCTATAGTAATGAAACATAAAGCTGTCAGTGGACACTGTCAACAATAATTATATTTTTAAAATTGCGTCTTCGATTGCATTTTAATTCCGTATTGATAAGCAGTTATTGAGTAAGTTCGATTAAATAATAACCAATTTGTTCCTAAATTAGTGATTTTTAGAAATGCAGTCACAAATTGAGTGATAAATACAAATTTTAGTTTAATAAGTCTTGAGTTGTTGACGCTTATTTTGTTGTTTGTTTGTATTGTATCTATGTTGCTATGACAACACTTTTACCTCCGCCGGCGGAAAAGTGAAAAGTAAAGCTCCGGCGGAGGAAAAACGAAACTTCACGGCCTCCTACACAGTCGAGTAATGACGGATTTACTGACGTTTGAAGAAAAAAGGTTTTTTTATGGCAGAGGCGCACATACACTAAAGCGAGATCCTTTGGCGTTCAACGAGCGGTGTGTGTGCAAAGATGTTGATTGACACGGCTCTTGAATAGTTGTAGGTTGTAATTAGTGGGAAACAGATGTCCTGGGAGTGGATTCCACAGTTATGCAGTGCGCCAGACAAAGGAGTTCTTGTAAAGCGATGATCTAGATGTTTCCAGTTGTACAACGAACTGGTGCGCTCTTACCGTCTGTCGTGACTGTCTGACAGGAGTTGCCAGGGGCGGGATGAGGCGGGTCAAATTCTGGGAACATTTGCCGTGAAAGTATCTATAAAACAGAGACATCTCTGCCACATGTCTTCGGTGTTCCAGACTATCCAGATTCCGGGTCAACTCCGAGTCGCCCACGAGGCGCACAGCTCTCTGCTGAATGGAATCCAGTAGCTTTAGGGTGTGCTTTGGTGAGGCACCCCAGATATCTGAGCAATATTCTAAGCACGGCCTTATTTGCGCTTTGTAGAGCAAGAGCAATTGCTACGGTGTATAGAGTTTTTTGTTGCGAAATAGCGCACCAAGCTTCAAAGAGGCTGACTCAGGGCCGTTCCTAGCCACTTGGCCGCCTTTGTGCATGCATCCAAATTGCCGCCCTATTAATAAAAAAGTTAAATTTTTCCAACCAAAAATATTTTATTAAATATTGCATAACAGATATCAAAAATATAAAAATACATTAAACTAAACAGCAAAACGCAAATATAACAAAATTTCTGCATTTACTTAAGCACTATTTATGAAAAAAATATTACTCAAGATCATAAGTATATAAAATAAGTATATTCTAGAAAAATATTTCTTAGAAAATTTTCTACCAGTGTCATTAGCAGGATAATGTTTTTCTATTTGGCGGGGGTCATTTTGAACTAATAATTCAATTATTCGGTTTTTTATAATGCCAGGCCAAGTGAACGGATCATTAATACCAAAATCGTAAGTTTCAACAACAGTTTCCGATGTTTTTTACACGGTTGTGAATTAAGATCTGCCGGTTTACTCACACTACAATCTGCAGGTTCACTCACACTGGGATGCTTTTTCAAAATTTTTGGAATATAACCACTGTCTGCGAAGGTGATGACGTAGATGCGTCTGGTTCAATTTTCAAGTTTTTTGGCAAAGATCCACTTAATTTTCTTTTGTTGGCTATATTTCCTAATTGGTTTATTTTCCTGTATTGTGAAGGTCGTTTTGTCTTTCTATCGGATTCGGGCATCTGAAAGTCAAAGCCACAATTAGGAAAAAATCAAAAAGTACGGAAATCCGAAAGTCAAAGCTACAATTAAGAAAAAAAAAATCAAAAAGTACAAAAATAATTTATCTAAAACGGTAAAGAAGTAAAATTATATCTAATAATGGAAATTTCTTACCTTTTGCAGTAAACTAAACCACCAAGGAAATAGTATCTCTTGATCTAAAAAATCGAAATCGTAAAAATATCACTACTCTTAAACACATCAAATTCTATTTTGGGTGTTGTTGCGTTGCTGACTGTTGCGTTACTCTTTGCGGCCGTGCAACTTTTTCTATATTTATTTTTTTTTTAATTGAATAATAAAAATAAACCCATGTCAACGTTGTTTATATTTTGGCAAAAAGATGCTTTACCTGTGTCTAACTCACATGTTTTGGGTGGAAAATGGTGGTTCACGAGCGACGAAGGAGCGAGTGGATTAATTCCATGAACAGGTTAAAGCTTTTTTACCGTCGCATCATGTATAATATTCAATTTTACTCCTGAGATGAAATATGTATTAAATATTGATAAAAAGGAAACAATTTGATTAATTAATATTGGGAGTCAAATTGGCGTGATCGCTGTACAGTTAACAGTTGTTAAGAATTTTGTTCATAGCAACGCAACTTTTTTTGACTTTTAGCGCTATTAACAAAATTTGAAATTATTCTAAGAAACGTGCGATTTTAATGTACAAAAAGAATAGCTTGAAGAAGATGCTTTGCCAGAAGATGTCAAAATTGAAGCTGCAGATACGCCGAACAGTGTATTGCCGCATAAATCGCGCCTAAAGTAAGAACAAGAATATAGAGATGACCTTTCAAAGATGGAAGACCCTGAAAAATGTTGAGTGTCTGAAAATATATGACATATGCATGAGTGGGTAAAATTGACATCTGAGCGGGTAAACATTGTTTAATTTCACTATTTTAAATAAACTGTTACTTTGGCAACGAGTTTTGAATCGATAAAATTACCCAGTTTTCCATCCACGATAGAATAAAGGTTTTTTACGATTGTTTCTATAAAAAAAAAGAAGATTTTGGGTTTGTTTATTTTCTTTTAATTATAAACAAATTACGCGTTTGGCTGTCTCGGCCGCCCCCTTAATCGGCCGCCTTTGTGCACGCACAACCAGCACACCCCTAAGAACGGCCCTGGGCTGACTTTGCAATGTTAGCAACGTGGTGATGCCGAGACACGCAGCAGTCCGCTTGACGAGGATGAAGGAATGGTCGATCCTGCCATAATGATGTCAGGGCCAGCTGTATTGGCCCTCTTGGTAAACGTGGCTGTTTGGGTCTTTGCTGCATTTAACTGGACCAAATTTCGATAACCCCAAGTTTGAACTTTCTCCAGGTCTTGATTAATTGCTGTAATCTGCTCCAGTCTGCGGTGATGCGTCTCAGTCGCTGGTAAGGGTTTTTTCTGATCTAAAGTGTGAGATAAAGGTACTGTCATCTGCAAAACTGTAAACAGGATTATTTGTTTCGGTCAGCAGGTCATTAATATAGATGAGGAACAGAGTTGGTGAAAGTATTGCGCCCTGAGGCTCGCCCGCATTGATGGTGAATGTGCCCGGGATGTGTCCATCAACTGCAACGTGCAGAGATCGGTTCTTATGGAAACTGTCAAGCCAGCTGCAGAGAAAGGCTGGCAGTCCGAAGGACGGCAGTTTGTTGAGCAGTCGGTCATGCCAAACTCTGTCAAATGCCTTTGAAATATCCAACGCAATCACTTGAGACTCTCCGTAGTTCTCAATTGCCCTACTCCATATATGAGTGACATAAGCCAATATATCTCCTGTCGATCTCTCTTTGCGAAAGCCGTATTGATTATAGCTGATTATTCTGTTGTTCTCGAGGTACTTGAGTAGTTGCTGATTAACTACACGTTCCATGACTTTGGAGATTATTGGAAGCAAGGCAATTGGGCGATAGTTTGAAGGCGTGGTTTTCTTGCCTTTTTTTGGAACAGGTTGCACTCGAGCGACGTTCCAAGAAGATGGGTAAATCCTTTTTCCGTAAGACAGAGAAAAAAGCCTGGAAAAAACGGGTGTTAGTTCGTTGGCTCAGTTCTTTAACATGATGGTCGGTCCTGATGCCTTTTGCGTATCTAGTTTCTTAAGAATTTTACTAATATCCCGGTGATGAAACTTGACTTCTGCCATGGCAGTGTCGATGTTCGATATGGCAGGGAGAGTCTTGCTTTGGGGGACGTCTAAGGTAGAGTGCGATGAAAACATTTTGGCGAGCATTTTTGCTTTTTTCCTTGGCTGTAGTCGCCGTGATGCCACGTTCGTCTGTCAAAGGTGGGAGAGACATTTTTGTAAAGTTGTTACTTACGACCAGAAATTCCTGGAGCCACTGGGGCATTGCAAAAGTTTATTCCTGATCCTTTGATTGTGTTTGTCCTTAGTTTCGTCGATCACACGTTTGCACTCGTTTCTCTCTTTGACATAATAATTGCGATTTTCAGCGGTCTGATTTTGCTGCCAGTACTTGCTGTTTTCTACCTACAGGTATTTCGCATCTTCTGTCGAACCAGGGCTTTCCTTTTGATGGTAACTTGATGGAATTTGGGACGTATGTTTCCATTCCCGATGAGATTACTTGCGTGATATCTTGGCAGCAGACTGACGGGTCGCCAGGGCCAAAGCAGACGTCGAAACAAGGAAAATCTAGGTATAACTCCCTTAGACGGTCCCAGTTTGAAGAACTGTAATGCCAGATTTTGCGAGGCAATGGTGGATCCTTCTGTATAAGTGGCAATTCACAAACCGTTGTCATAAGTTTGTGGTCGGAAGTACCTAATGGTGGACCAACTGTAATTATGTACTGGTCAGGATTGGTGGTTAGAAAAATATCCAGGAGGGTGGCGAATTCACCCCTCTCTGAGATTCGAGTTGGTTCGTCTACAAGTTGAGTAAGCCCGCAGCTGATGGCAAATGCTTCAGCTTCTCTACCTTCGTTGTCGGTCTTGTTGTGATGTTTGAGCCAGTTGGTGTTGTGGGCATTGAACTCCCCACAACGATTATTAAAAGTGGTAGCTAGTGTTGAAAAAAGCTTTGGTATGCTCTATGACTCGGAGGGCGATAGAGACAACTTATAAACTTGGTTAAACCCTTGGCGGTGAACTTGAGCCACATGACGTCAAGGTTGTTAGGTTCGAGTGTTTCCTCGCGGTGACATGAAAGGTCGCTTCGGACAAAAAGGCATATTCCGAACTTATGTCTAAATCGGGTATGTAAGTCGTAACCAGGATATGGGTAGTTCACTGTTCTTGTTGTAGAACATGCTTGTGTTTATGTAAGGGCTAGTATGTGTGGTCTATTTGCTTGTAGATGTTGGTGTACCGAATTTATGTTTGTATTTAAGCCTCTTATGTTGCAGAAAGCTATTCTAAATTGGTTCGGTATCTTTGCTATCTGTGAAATGCAGAATGAAGAGCTCCCAGGGCCACCCAGCGCCCGGAGATCCGAATGGCCGGGGCGTTTACCTCTAGAATATTTTGATCCCGGAAGCACCATCATGTCCATATATTCCTACTGTAGAACCCGGAACCACAAGCGCGGAAGCGGAACGTGATTCGGGGAAAACCACTTAGCGCTCCTCAGTTCTGGTGGGGTGGTCTTTCACCGGACGATGCGAGTCGGCGTGGGCATCTACCACATAGGGCCGCTTCCACTGAAGGCATCGGCCTCAGACTCATTCCATTAGTGATCCGTAGTATGGCAGGGGTAAAGTAAAACGTGGACGTAGCTTGAAAAAAAAATAAACGTATAATTTTATATTTAATAACGCAGTAACACTTCGGAGAAGACATTAAAATAAAGAGGACGCTAGAGTTCTAGATAGGTTCGCCTCACTTTTCAAAACAGACCAACTAAGAGATACCAGGGAGCCTAATTATTGATCACAAACTTTATATTCAAATGATGTTTAAAACCACTTCGACATTAAATTTTTAAAATTTTTTGTCCGCGGATTTTCACTTACTTTAGAAATATTTTCTTGGATAGCTATTTATTGCCTTTAAAGGTGATTAAACCATCTTTAATACTTTACATGACACTGAACAAGTTTTTTGTCAGCTTATTAAATGTTTTACTAATGATATTTTTATATTGCGTCACGTGAGAAGAACGACTGGTTTAGCAAATATATTTCAAACAGGTACAACACTTTTCATGAAACTAATTTGTACTCACTGAAACTAATTTGTACTCACTGTAACTCAAAGCTCGGATGAAAAAAGCATGAGTATATGTCCCGCCGAGTGTGTCAGTTAGGGTATACTTGGCGATAACTTTCGAACTGATTACGATATTTGCATTAATGAGTATTAAATATGTTAGGATAGTTGCATTTGAAAGTGCAAGATTTGTTGTTAAGACTTTATCGCTTCATTTCCGCTATACCTTGCAATAAATTTGAAAAGAAAATAGGGAAAAAGCTCCAAGAAGAACTAGATAAATGGCTAGTCCCCTAAATAAAAAAGGAAAAGTATTTCCAGTCTCTTAATGAGATTTGAATATAAGCTTCTAATTTGAGAATCTTAGTTTGGTATATTAAGAGACATAAAAGATTTAGCCGTTGGCATTCTACTAATATAAGTTACTGCCCAAATCCAATTCCAATCAGCAACAAAGCTTAAAAAATGCATAATTTTAAAGTGTGTACTTCTCGTCACAAATCATGTAATATTACAAAAGACGTTATTAGATGCAAAGATCTCATAAACTGGCCTCTTCGTGCCGTCTTCATTCCGATGGTTGAAAATCATCAAGGCAAATTAGAATTTTTGACACCGCTCATCTAAAAAGCTGGTTATTTGTAACAGTCTCTGAGATTTCTTAACCACACACTTTTTTTCTTCCTACACCTCTTTTTTAATGATATTTACCGCAATAATATGCTGAAGTAATTGATATCTTTCTGCTCTCATAATGTGTAACAGGTAGGGGTATGGTATGGAACTTTCAGATCGAAACTCAGATCCCGGCCACGAAACGCATTCTCCATTTTCATGAGTGTACTTCTTGCCTTTTCGATCACTGTTCATCATGCCGGGCTAAAGAAGTAGATTTAGTTAGTATTTCAACTTTCAACTAGCTGATCATGGTTGCATAAGTCTCCAATTTATTGTTTTTTTTTTCTGGCAGTATAGCCGTCTTATCCGTATATCTGAAAATGTATATTGGTTTGCCCTTTATTTTAATTCCAGGATTCATCTTCTATGTTTCTAATACGCTACTGATTATATCTTCTGAAGAAAGATTAAATAGGGTTGGTGATGGAACCTATATCTGTTTCACACCTCTTTCAATCTCAATGTCTTTGGACATATTTTGACATATACATAAGTTAGCCTTTTGGTTATAATATAGATTGAGATTATTCTAATATCTATATGGCCTAGATTTTAGTAAAACGTCTGGCCCTATCAAATGGCTTATTACAGTATATAAAGGTATATAAATTGAACTCTGTAATTTTTAAAATTTTTTGTCCGCGGATTTACACTTACTTTAGAAATATTTTCTTGGATAGCTATTTATTGCCTTTAAAAGTGATTAAAGCATATTTAATAATTTACAGGACACTGAACAAGTTTTTATGTCAGCTTATTAAATGTTTTACTAATGATATTTTTATATTGCGTCACGTGAGAAGAACGATTAGTTTAGCAAATATATTTCAAACTTTAGGTACAACACTTTTCATGAAACTAATTTTTACTCACTGTGACTTAAAGCTCGAATGAAAAAAGCATGAGTCTGGGTCCGGTCGAGTATGTCAGTTAGGGTATACTTGGCGATAAATTTCGAACTAATTACGATATTTGCATTAATGAGCATTAAAGAAGTTAAGATAGTTAAAGGATCACAAACAAAATTAATTTATTTGGTTACCCGATGCATTTGTCATAGTAAAGCCATTTCCACGGATGGAGACCTAACTATGGCAATATGTGTTACATTATTTCTTTGCTCCCGACAAACATTATGGGTCTATTTATAACTCATTATAAGTTTAGGTCTAGATAACAAAATATGTAGTATTTGTAGTAATTTTGCAAACACTAAAACTTAAACAGTGTCATAATATCCAACTCTTCACCCATTCTTCCTATATAGTATACTATATTGTAATTGTAGCACGATTTCCGTTCAAACCCTCCCTCTATGATTTTATTCAAAGTTACCTTCTATTGTGAATTACCCGATATTATGCTCTTAAAGGAAATTAACATTTCTTTCTTCAATGCTTGAAGACCCTGTGCCTTCAGGTTTTGCAAAACTTTCTCCTTTTAATAAATAATAAGCAATCGTTATATTGGGTCGCGCATCTTAATTTTTAAAGTATTCATATGTTACGACCAGAAGTCTATTAATTTATAATATACACAAGGTTAATAAATTTAGTTTCTAAATGAAGTCGATAATGTTGCAAATTCTTACTATAATGTGCCGTTATTTCTCCCCTTTGTTGGTTTATCGTTAATTTTTAATTACTTAAAACATTATTGAGACATATTTTGGTTTCATAATCATCTAAAAAAGAAATTAATATTCATAATGTATGTCCTTTTTACTGGATGTGGCTGAGATCTGTATATTTCATGAAAGATTAACAAATAAGTCATGTCTTAAATATCAAGTGTTACCAGCCTATTAATAACATGTGCATACTTGTTTTAAAGAATAGTTTTTATTGATCTAAATTAGAAGAGTTGTGAAGTAAGTATGCTAGTAAACACTGTAAATTCGATTAAAATGATGGAATTTAAATTCACATTTTTTTTCTCTTTTCAATCTATAGGCAGCAGAAATCTACATTAACTTTCTTGGATAAATTACTACACACTCAAAGCAGATGGAAAATCGAAAATCATGTTAGCATTAACAAAAGCAAAAGAAAGATATTTTGTTTTAAATGAATAATAGAATAATATTATAAAAACAGAATGTCTGTGAAAAATTTAAATCTAAATTATATCTGAATTTTCGAATCGCATAACTCAAATGATGAAAGGTTTTTATAATTAAACTCTTTACATAAAGGGAGCCTGAAACATAAAACTTTCCTTATCTTATTATGAAATGTTTATTTGATAATAAATAATTTTGCAAATAATTTAAGTCATTCTAATGTACTTATACCATACCGAAAACAATAAGTTGGCCACAAAAATTGCCACACTTTCTATTTAAGTAGATGAAAAATCTTCCATTTTGATTTAAGTAGAGATTGTAAATATTAAATTATCATTCCTAGAAGAGAAGAGTGGAAAACCTCGGAACCTTGTCTGGCACAAGACGTTTTTCTGATAGGCCGAGAGGCTTTTACGTAAACTGCATACGCGGGCGCGATAGGACTTCGCCATAGGGCGACTGTAATATAAATGTAATTTCTTTTCATGCGTTAGGTTAGTTTTTGTTGGTTGCGCCCCCGAACCCCGGAGCGAGTAGAGCGAGTGGTGGGCCCGGCATGAAGTGTTCAAATATTAATTTAAGGTCGAAACGTAAGGGGAATATTACATCTAACTTTTATGTTACAGTCGCCATATGGCGAGATCCTATCGCTTCTGCAGTTTACGTATATGCGGCCGGGAAAAATGGGGCGAGGATTTTTGGAGAGCAACAGGGAGCTAAAATGAGTATCGCTCTGGTGTCCTCTAGGCTGAGATTATATATAGCCCTGCGTACAAGAAGACTTCAGTATATGTTATCATGGTAAGCATATCTACATCGTAGCGTTCGCAAGTTGAGCCTGAAATATGAAGTTGTGACACACACAATTGCCTGACATTTTATACTGTTATGAGCACGCAATTTCTAGAATTGTATTATTCTATAATCTAAGTGAATTTAAGTGAATTGTAATAAATTTCAAATTCCGAAATAAGTAAAAACTGAAAGATTAAGTTTTATTTAAGTAAACAGCTAAAAATACGATCTACATCAGGGGGTTGGCATTTTTTGTGGTGTGAAAAATTGCTCATTATTTGGTTTTTATCAGGAGTTTTCTCGCATATTTGTAAAGTCTAAACTGAGACCTACTAGTTAAGGAGTGCTTCAGGTTTCTGGAAAAGCCACTGCTAGTATAGAAGAGCTAAAAACAAGCATCTGAACATTGTCAATGGACTATTTCAGATTCAACTTTTAACAACTAACAATATAATACTAAATAAGTACCTACCACTAAAATATGTACGTATAGATAGCTAGGTAGATAGGGGGATAAATAAATACAGATAAATAATATTTTATCAGAATCCAAAACATAATAGGTAAAATTAAGAAACTCTAATTGGGAGTCGAACATTGTCAACATAAGAAAAATCTTTAAGGGGTGTAATAAAAAATGGTGACTTATTAATTTAAAAGATACTTAATACCTCAATAGTACGTACTGATTAAATACAACACATTTAAAGTTAATATTAAGACATCACATTTTAAAACACTAGGCTGATGTAGCATGTAGCAAGAGGTGCTCAGATGCAATCCATAGCAATCACAAATGCTTCAGACCTAACTTTTTTAATAAGCCCCGTAACTTCCTTGGGGCCATACGGCCTTGTTCGTTCGCACAAAAAATGTTCGCTAGTTTCATTGTCCTCATTGCAGGATCTGAAGTGTTCGCTGTTAATTTTGCCCATATTTTTCAGATGGTATCTTAAGGGGCAGTGTCCAGTGAAAAGACCAGTAAATAGTTTTAAATCATTCTTTTTCATGAAAAAGGGTTCCTTGGTATTTTCGCTTCAAGTAACTATGTTGGTGTATTACTCTAACAGGACTTTTTTTGTTCGTTTCACCACGATTTTAAGTCTGTCATCACGGGCAATGGCGTCGCCAAGGGGCCTTAGTGGCCACTTTCATCCCGAAAATGTAGAGTGCCCACCCAGGTGCCCACCCAAAAACATCATAAGCGCTTATAAAATACTTTTCTTTATAAAACCACGCTAGCTACCCTGCATAAAGCTACAAACAAAATTTGTTTTTGTCTACCAATATCTATAGCGGACACTTTTATTCATACTTTCAAATTAATTTGTATACAAAAATAATTTTTATAACAGAATTACTACAAATTATTGCTAGCATCGACATCTCCATTGAAGCTGCCGCACTTCAAGTCTATTGCCGTCTGTATTGCCGCTATTATTTATTTTATAATAATTATTAATAATTTAATATATTTATTAATAATATTTAAAAATTTAGTAGGAAACTATTAAAATACTTTACATATTTTTATTTAAAAACGAAATAACTATATACTTATTACAATTACGTAATTAGAATTTGTAATTGGCTCCTTTATATGGGAGAACTGGATTGATTTAATGTAAATAGCATTCACCATAATGGTTATGTCTTTTATTAATTTTCGAGCCCACGAGCTTTTTTAACGATTTTAACGACTTTTCGGCGAAAATTTTCCGCCTTCGGCGTATTCTCTTCTGCCACCGCCTGCGGTGCTGAGCACAACAACAGAATTGTGCCCACCTGAAATAAGTGCGGGCCGTACAGCGCCCACCCGGAAATAAATGCTAGTGACGCCACAGATTACGTGGCTTTTATTGATGCGACATATTGTCCCGTAGATTTATATTCCGGCTTCTCTAGCGAGGTTCGATCTCTTCATGTTCCGAAACCCACATTAAGGTTCGTTTAATTTCTTTGGCCAGTTTCTTTAGGGTATCTTTTCATTCCCACTCTTGGCTGCTATGATGTTGCATGCTTCATTATTTCTTGTTCGTTAATTCTGATTAATTATTTGCCATTCAGAAGCAATCTGGCAAATCTGGGATTAGCGGTCTAATACTCTACATTATGGTTCCAAATTCAGGAAATATGACGTTTAATGCTTCTTTAGCGAGTTACAGGAATTTTATTCTACTGCGGAATATCTTGCTTAGTTCTCTATAATTTAGTGCTTTTTGATATTTCATATTTCTTAATATATGCCTAGAGTATTGTCGGATACAGAGAAAAACACCACATTTGTACGAGTGATTACATTGTTTAATATCTCAACAGATTGTTACAAAAATACATAATTTTTCACATTTTTGACTCATACTCTGTCACTTTAGATGAAAACAAAGTTTAGACCATGCGCCTAAATATGGAAAACAGTTGGAGATAGATCATTGGCATCAGATTTGGTGAGGGTGATATTTTTTAGCTCTTTTGAGGTTCCAGTGATACCACTACTATTTCTACGATCCCGTTTATATTTTTCGAATGTTTTCATAATTTTTTTCATCTTATATAATTGTAGTATACCTCGATTATCTCTTTAATTTTTAACTAGGTAGGTACAGGGTTATCCAACGAGGACTATACAAGGCGATTTTTTGACGTTCTACTTTTATAAAAAAACTGAAACAGCCATCTTATGTAATCTTCTCCCGCGAATTCGGATATATTCAGCAAAAAACCAATTGAACATCAAATAAAAGTGCTAGGGGGTCACTTTGATATATTTTTAAATGGGATGCCATTTTTTTAATGTGCTTATCCGATTTCTCATATAAATTTTGATCTAAAATGATGGATTTTTAATTCAAAATCGCCTTTTTTCTCCAGTTTTAAATTCGGAAAATGTCTACCGTACGATTAATACCTGATAGATGGATACCCGTTTCACCTGTTCAACCTTTAACCTGCTTTAAAGCGGCCGTCAGTCAGACCAAATAATCAACTTTCAAATTTCTATACTATATTTTTCACGAATTAGTTACAAATAATGGTAGTTTTTTATTACTGATCGATTGTCTACATTATTGTTTACGTATAAAAACAGTATAATATAACATATTAAAAAAAACTATAAACTAACTTAATAACCTTAATCTTAATAATATCATTGTTCGATGTGTCCTCCATTATTTCAAAACACGACCGATGCCCCCTTTTCAGTCTCTCCAAGGAATCTCTTACAATATTTTGGTCCTGGTTAATTGGACGGATGTAAATTGGTCGCGAAGATAATCCCTTTACCTGCATTTCGAAAAGGGTTGCTGCTAATGACATGTAAATTCGTCGCCGGCGTTTTCTTGAGTACCTACCTGCATCGGTAGGTACAAAACAATAGGTTAATGGTTATTTGGCATATATACCTCAAATCTGAAATCTATTTGTTTTTAGTTTCTTGTCAATTTGCTTTCATTCATTGCTATTTCTACCTTCGAGCGAAGTGCATTGCTATTTCTACCTTCGTAAGGCAACTGACTGCTATAAAACATGCTTATATCTACTAAAATGTAAGATTTATGAAAAGTATGCTCTTACTTTTGATCCACGACAAATTTTCGTTGATTTGGAAAGGCCATCCACCTAGCATTAAGGTGGGATTGGCCAGATGTAAATTGCCGATTCCATTTACATCAAGCATGGTATCGAAACATTAAGTCAATCGGATTAAGTTCTGATTATGAATCAAAGACCGATATAGGAATCTGGCTCAAAAACACTCTCGGGCTGACTTATTTGAATCCAAATGAAGTGGAAGACTGTTTCGTCTTCGATTTAATGTCGTACAAACCAGAAAGTGATCTTTTAGATAAATTTTGTGACTATTTGTTAGATACATATATCGTCGAAAACGCAACCTTTCCTCCTACTATGTGGGCGGAAGAAGGTGCCTCGGTACTTATTGTTGCGAATCGTTTCATGCAAAATTAAATTCTTCCTTTTACGCAACACATCCCTCCATATGTCTTCCTTGAAAAGTTAAAAGAATGTCAAATTGAAACGTATGTAAAAATACAAAGTTTTTTCAAAGACAAAAATGTAAAAGCTAAGTTAGCATCACTTAAAATTTGGTCAGAAGATATAAATCAGGAGAAATAAATCGACTGCATTACGTAAAATGTACATCTTACTTATAATAACTATAATGTACAGGGTTATTCAACGAGGACTAGACAAGGCGATTTTATGACTTTCCCTGTACTTTTATAAAAAAACTGAAATGACCGTCTTATGTAATTTTCTCCCGCGAATTCGGATATGTTCAGCAAAAAACAATTGAACATCAAATTAAAGTGCTAGAGGTCACTTTGATATTTTTTTAAAGGGAACACTCTGTATATTACTACAATTTTGGACTCCCTAGAAAAATCACATTTTGTGTATAATATCCTATACCTATCTTTAGCTGTTTACCAAATATTGACAGTTGAAAGTCGGGCATTTTGACATTTTGACAGGCTCTAAAATCTAAACCGCACGAGATCAAAGAAAACGGTTGGCACATTCCTATTTTGAGTTTTCATAAACTATCGAATAACAGTATCTTCAATTTAACCTGCGGATAAAATTAACCGGAACTTTTAAACCTTCAAAGTGACCCCTAGCACTTTTATTTGATGTTCAATTGTTTTTTGTGGAACATATCCGAATTCGCGGGAAGAAATTACATAAGATGGCTGTTTCAGTTTTTTTTATAAAAGTACAGGGAAAGTCAAAAAATCGCCTTGTCTAGTCCTCGTTGGATAACCCTGTACATAACATGCGGCTTTTCAAAATTGTGTACTAAAAATGTACTTTTTATTTTTGAAGTGTTCTATTATGTACTTGTACATATATAATTATATATATTCCTTCGAAATAATAACCTAGTCAGTGTAAAGTGCATTATTTTTAAATTATTTCTATTATTTCAATTCATTTCTTTTTATAATGTACATAAAATGTCTTTTCAAAACTGCGTATCATATACAATATGCATTTATAGATCGATGTTCCTTCAAAATAATGAGCTAGTCAATGTAGACTGTATTATTCAATAATGTACTTGGTATATTGAATGTTTAGGTACTATTATATAAATGTTGCTTTTGAATAATAAGCAAGTCAAAGTAAAATGCACCATTTGTTTTTCTTTTTGGTTCCGACATAAAAACCCGGCGACCAATTTACCTATAGGGATTAAATGAACCCTTAAAATCCGGCGACCAATTTACATGTCGGATTAGTGGAGCAGGTAATCTTGGCGACGAGTTTACCGCCTGGTTAATTCTATTAATTTCATTTATAATTTTTTGCTGAATAT
Organism: Pissodes strobi; assembly: GCA_016904865.1. Lineage (NCBI taxonomy): Eukaryota > Metazoa > Arthropoda > Insecta > Coleoptera > Curculionidae > Pissodes > Pissodes strobi. Next base: position 84,041 of record MU188060.1, on the reverse strand, counting down.
CCTCGAGACTACTGATCGGTCGTTGATAAACTACAATGACCCCATAAAAATGTATCCATTGGCGTGATATCGCGGCTGTTTGGTGGTCAATGAATTGTTCCGTTACGGCCAATCCAAATCGTGTAAGGGGTAAACATTAAATATGCATTAATTTAACGAACTGTTTTGGTAATTTAAATATATCGATTATAATCCGAATAAAAGGCTTTCACGTTTATTTCTTCAAAATCGGAAGATTAAGTGAAGCTGAAAGAAAATATTCTATAAGATAACAATTATTTTCATTTCAAATTAATAAAATATCATAATTACAAAACTAAATATTGAAGATTGCATTTCAAGGAGTGTTCCCATAACTAAACCTGCATTACCCTTGTAAACAGTCATGCTAAATGACTGGTACCAATTTTTGTGATGTAATTTTTCGTTTCGTCACCTCAAGGAACAAGATTTTTCAAGCAAAATGATAAAAATAAAGATAATTTTGAGAAAGCTCTGTTTTTGTTTTTTTTTTTTCGGATAATCTGAGAGTTCCTCCTGCCAAGGCGGGCCACTCACGATACTGCAGCGTCGTACGATTTTGTCGCATCCAACGAAATTGAAAACAATCTGATCGTGTATGCCCGTACTTTCAATGATGTCGTACGATTTGACCGCAGACAAACTGGTTTGTCTGCTGCAGTACAATACCGTCGCCGTCGGTTGGACCGATTTTTTGGCCGTGTGTGGCTTACTGCCGCCGACTACCGCATATTGCATGGCGCATTACTGTGTATTATTTTTGAATCAAAGAAGTTACCGCTGACAACTCCACGTTAGTAGATCCAACGATGCAAAGGTAGTTTCCCAATCCTCTGGATGCAATCGCAACTCTTCTAATAAATTAACATTACTCAGTGAACCTAGTTTCATAAGCCAATCTTTGCACCAAAATCTACATTTCCGTTTAGATTCCTTTTTACGCTTGGTTACGCAAAGAGCAAGAGACGCTAAAATTAAAACCCTTTGATCAGACATGTTTGAAACATTGAAACCTAAGACCATACTGCGGCGCAGTATCGTGTGTATCCTCATCAAGCTTTTGATCAAATCGTACAACGCTGTCGTACGATCCTATTGTATGACGCCGCTGTATCGTGAGTGGCCTGCTTTACGGGAAATATATTCGAAAAATGGAATTACCATAGTGACATTACAAGCTGTATCCCAAATCAATGATTTTGCGCTTTTCCACAGAATCAAAGATATGCCATCCGCAATTTTCATCTGACCTGCAAATTCCTAAAAGTTCTCAAATTGTACATATTTCTAATAATACAACTGCTCTTTTAATGACGCCATTAAGACAGCATTGGTAAAACAATCCCCCTGCTCATCTGTGGCTTGAAAGGACATAAAGCCCATTAGCTTGCAGTGCTTTGCCACAAACGCAGGTATCAGGCTTACAAATAGTTTATCCAGTTCGAAGAACAGCGGAAATGCAAAAAGATGAGTTATCTGAGCGAGTACCAAGAGCAGAAGAAGATAATTCATATTTTTTTGCTTAGGAAAATTCTCAAGTGTATGCTCATTGTTAAAAATAGTAGCCCAAGAGACACACCATTCATGAAAATGCCATCTTCCGAATTTATAAGAAAATTTGGCAAGCATGGACTGTAATAAAAAAAAAAGTGCATTTTTGACCAAGGCAATAAATGCAGAGGTACATAAAGTTGCTAAATCACTGATAGCTAAGCCACCAAATTTTACAGAAAAATCGACCAAGATTTTTTTACCAAAATTTCAATTTGTTTTAAATTTTGAGATAACTCTTTTGGAAATAATATCAAATTCAAATATTAGCGTAGATTCTTTTTAACAAAAAGCAGATCTGAGGGGACAAGTCATATGAGGATTTACATGAAAATGTTTAAGATGAAAGCACACACATAATGTTTTTGCGCAATTCGTTACTTAAGCTATTGATTGAGCGAACAATTTAATACAGCGAGTTCCACTTTAGAAACTATTTTTATATCTGGAAAAAAGAGTTTTAGAGAATATTAAAGATAGTTAGCAATTTATAAAATTTATTTCTAACCCTATTTAAAGAAGCAAAATGAATTATTTTACAAAAATCTTCTAAATCTCTTTTTCATAATACCTCTCTGAAAACTATCATTTTCGGCGTCTCTGTAGAGCAAAGAAAGTAAGTCTTTTCGGTCCGGGCACGGGAAAAATTTTCCCGATCCCTAATTAGGTAGCGGGAAAAGTTATCCCGATCCCTGATATTAAGTGCTAAATTTGCAGTTATTTAGTCACAGAATATGTATAAAGTATAATAAATTGGGTTAAAATTATACAGCGATGCAGTCTACAAGATTAATCTAGTACATTTTAGCGTCAATAGTATTATTTTAAGTAAAATTATTTCATTTATTCTGACATTACTTGTCACAAATCCTTCAAAATTAGCTGCCTATTCAATTACAACAAAGCATACATCGCACCAGAAACTGTCGTGCGCGCACCGGAAAAGCCTAGTTTCCGGACTGGTAATGAAATATACTATTCAAATCGTCCCATAAAGTTCGGTCATGAAGATACCATAAATTAAGCTTAATTAATATAATGATAAGAAGTTATTGGCTAAAAACTAAAGAAAATAACACTGAACCAAGAGGGTCATCTTGCTGAAAACCACCTTCAGAAAGAATAATTTGTTCATCAAAAAGTAATAAAGAGGGTTCGCTGTAAGCATAGTAAATAAAATTGTAATATTTAGGCATTATTCTATGTACCGGTTATAAATGTAACCCTCCTTTAACTTTTTTATTTACCCTCGTATAAAAAAATGTTAAGTACAAAAGTTGTAAGGATCTTCATATAGTTTTCTGCGGTGTTACTAGAAAAACAATTGAACATCCAAATTCTACTGTGCAAATTAAATTAATGCCATTTTAAATGGGATACCCTGTATATTCATCAGGATATCGGTAGAGCTCTTTAAGACGAGTTCAGTAATATAAGGTTTGTTGGGTCTAGCTATAATAGTTACCACGTAAATTGCAAGAATGTCGGGTATCTGATTATTACTGAACCCCTCTCCTAAATTCTTTATTTGGTGAGCTAGAAACAAATGTTCTATACAAAAGTTGTAGGTTTCTTCAGAAACTTTTCTGCGGTGTTACTAGAAAAACAATTGAACATCAGAAAAGCTTCTGAAGGAAAAATTTTTTTCTAGCCCACCAAATAAATAATTTAGGAGAGGGGTTCAGTAATAATCAGATACCCGACATTCTTGCAACTTACGTGGTAACTATTATAGCTAAACCCAACAAACCTTATATTACTGAACTCGCCTTAAAGAACTCTATCGATATACAGAAGAATATACAGGGTGCCCCATTAAAAAAAACATTAATTTAATCTGTATAGTAGAATTTCGATGTTCAATTGTTTTTCTAGTAACACCGCAGAAAACTGTATGAAAATCCTTACAACTTTTGTATTTAGCATTGTTTTATACGAGGGCAAATAAAAAAGTTAAAGGGGGGTTACATTTATAACCGGACACCCTGTAGTTTAAATAGTAATGAAGTTCTTCAAATTATATTAAATGTCTTTAAGAAATATATTTTCAAGAAAAATTTTGGAACTGAATGGTCATAGAAAGTGAAGTGACGTTTAGAAGAGGCAAATGCAAACTTGATAGAAGCTTCCAATAAGCTAAAGCTTTTATCTTCCGAATTAAACGCTTTGAAGGCATTGTTAAGCTAAGGTGGTTATGGATGTTCCTCTTTCAATTAAAATGAGCCATCGTTTTTGGGGGATATTGCATCTTCGCTACATAAATTGCATCTCCATAAGCTTATTTAGATTCAACTGTTCTTGATAAACTAGGAATTTCACTTTTTTGACGTGAAAACTTCTTTATGCGCGTTTTGCATTTCTTCCTGGGCATTTAATTCACTAAAACCGTCACGCGTCACGCTCAGATATGCATGGCATGTTCCGGGAGGGCTGAAATTTTCAGGAGATGTAGCCGGGGTAAAAAAAAAGGGGATGGGGAGAAGGAAAAACTTAAATAATTAATTTCTGGATAACTAAAGAGGTACGGGGTCGAAATTTTTATGGTAGATACGCCCCAGGGGGGGGGCACCTTAGACCATGCGGGGGGGAGACCGGGGCTCTAATTTAAGGGGCGATTTTAGGGGAAAAATCGGTTTTCGCTCGTATCTCTGCAGGCTCGGATTGAAATTCTGACAAACGATCACCCCGCTTGTCGAAGTTTCACTTCTATCGTGTGGTCTTAAGCACACATAAAATTTTTCTTAATTTATTAGATTTGATATTTGTTTTGTACATTTCAAATAATGAAAAAGACATAGAAGCTTTACAATTCTGCTACTTCACTTTAACACATTTCCTTAAGGTCTACTAATTTTTTATCTTTAGTTTTTTTTTCTGGAATACAATGGGGTTCTCAAGGGAAATAGAAATGAACAGCGCCAACATAAATAGAGTTGTCTTAAGAAATATTCTTAAGAAAACTAGACAGTTGAGATGCAATGCAGTTTCTCGCTTCTTTAGGAATTTGAGACAAAATTGATTTTAAAATTGAAAAATTGTTTGAAATATATTCTGTGCTAGAAGATGGTTTTCAAAAATAGGTTGAAGTTTATTATTATGAACTAATTTTAGTTTGTCCTTGTTCTACTTGACTTATCTGGGACATACTTTATTGAAAACCCCTTTCCGAATTCACAGCAGCAACTACACAATTTTAGGGAGATAAGATTCTTAAAAACAAGTGTATTTTGAACTAAAATATAGTTCCAGACATTCCGGAGAGAATATGTTCGCCATTTTTTGTTTTTTAAAAGATATTCTACAAAGGAGAGAAGTTCACTACATGAAATTTAGGTTGAAGTTCAAATATTTTCGTTGACACTGACGAAATTTGTTGATTGAGTTTTATAGCAATTTAAATCCAGGCAATTCTTCAAACTATAAATGCGGGAAAAACTGGTAGATTTCTGTCCAAAATGGACTATTTTTAGGTCTAGCCCAAACCCTCAATCAACGCCCAAACTAACCCAAATCATAGTTTTCGATATATGTCGAGACGTATCTCAAATCAATAAAACAAAACACAGGAACGCTTACGCTTGCTATGTTAAATTTGTTGATTGAGTTTTATAGCAATTTAAATCCAGGTAATTCTTCAAACTATAAATGCAGGAAAAACTGGTATATTTCTATCCAAAATGGACTATTTTTAGGTCTAGTGCAAACCCTCAATCAACTCCCAAACTAACCCAAACCATAGTTTTCGATATATCTCGAGACGTATCCCAAATCAATAAAACACGGCACAGAAACACTTACGCTTGCTATGTTATTTACAAGCTTCATGAATCGTATTGAAAATAAATAATATTCAAATATAACCGAACTGTATTAATATTGGCTTATTGGGTTAGTTTTTAATTAGTAGCGCTAACAAAACCAAGCCTAGCTAACCAAAACTAACCAAAATTAGCTAAAACCAACCCAAACTAACCCAAATTGGCCAAAGGGATGTATTGAAAATATGTAATAGAATATAGAATAGGTCACAAAACATTTGCGGACCCAATTACTTTTATAATTCTTTATATTAAACGTATTTCAAGCCATTTATTATAAAAAAATATGAAAGGTCTAATCAGGATCTTTATGAAAGAATCACTAAAGCTTTATGTAACTGGCAAAACTGAATTAAATATAATTTATAGAAAATGTGAATAGTTGTAGTTTGACATCACATCTATTAGAACTTTTTGGTAGATTCCAATAAGCAAGCTTCAGATATACAGTTATGTCATAGTTATCTAAGAAAAGAAATAAATGTATAGCTAAAAGTATAGTGCAACAATCAACAGAAAAAAACGATTATTACTTATATTACTTATTGGAGTCCTTAGATGTCGATTGCACAAATCGAATTATTGCGCTGATAACCAGGTAATGCACGCTTTAGTGAGCAAATTTAAAACGTTGAAAAAGGTGTTACAAATTGCTTAAAGTTTATGAAATTTTAAATGTCGATTAACATTCCGTTCAAAGAATTGCCACTAAGATTATAAGTTGCTCTTTCTTCTCTTCTATTAGGTACATTGTTCTTTAGATGGTATACTTTCATTTAATATATTACTATATATTATCTATTTATGTAGGTTTATATAGGCTATTAAATAAAAATCGTCACGAAGACGATTCTGAGTTGTACATGTGCGAAACCAGATTTACCATTTCTGCACTTAATGCATATATATATATTGTAAACAAAACCTCTCTTTTCTCACAATCTCAACATATTATTTAGGTAAATCGCTAACAGGAGCATTAGATATCCTACTGGGACTGAATTTTATTAAACGCAGATATTATGAAGATACACTTGTCCTAATACAGAGTCATACTACCCAATCATAAGCTGAGATTGAAGAGAGCGTACACACTGGTCATACCAACAGAGGAGGAATGGGAACGTGGAGAATAGGGACATCCGGGAAAGCTTCCTCCTGGGAAAACATGTAGCAGTATTTCAAGCAGAGATAAATGAAATCTTGATGGTTGCAACCATGGGCGATGTCAGACGAAAAAATGATGACCATGTAGTAATTTGCTCTGATAGTTAAGCTGCACTAAGAGCGGTCTGTGCACTAGGACTAACTCTAAATTAATCCAAGAGTGCGAGGATGCCTTGGAGCGGCTGGCAGGGAACGAGATGGTAGCTGAGCTTGCTCTGCTTTGGTACTCCATGCATAGGGCTAGAGTCCTTTCTAGGTTTTTCTAGATCCCAAGTAATCAGAGAACGAACTGATCAAACCCTCCAAGAGGGTGGAGAAATTTTGAGGTGGGCGACTGACCAAGAACTACATCGCTGAGCCTGATAAAACCAATATGGAATGACTCTTGGCGAGTGATCGGGGGTCCCAGGGTACCTTGGTAGGGGTCATTGCAGGGCACTGCCAACTAAGAAGACACATGAGCATGATAGATCTTGAGGAGAACGCTGCCTGCTGGGAGTGCGCGAAAGAGGATGTAACCCCTTCCATTACCTAGGTAAAAGCGCTTTTACAAGGCGAAGCACGCCGTCTTCTAGTCGGCAATATTGCAGAACGAGAAAAATGTGTGCTTACCATGGACAGATATCCTGACCTTCATCAAGAGGCCAGTATGATTGGAGTAGACTGGAGGTAGAGCTGGTGGTTAAGAGGAGATCTAGGGTAGGTATGCTACAAAAGCTCTCCGGGCCTATCGGCTAGGCATCTTGGCCTCACCTCAACTATTACTACTACTACCAGAATACAAATAATATCGAGTCAAAAGCCGCAGCACCGTAAAAAATAAGTTTGTACTTTACCTGCAGCAGCGAGCAGTCTGTGGGGAGAGATTCAAAAAGTATTCGCTGATGCGCTTTCCTCGGTTACTATAAGACAACGCAACGCGAAAGTACACAATCTCAGTGCGTTTGCACACTCTCTGTCCCTCGTAGCAGAGCCATCGTGGGCCATGAACCAGATTGATCCGGATTCGCCCCGTCGAAATTTCCAATTTCGCCAACAGCATTTGTCTCCAGTGAACCTACTGTATACTTATTTATACCGTGCTACTAATACTACTACTAGGTAAATCTAATGCATCGAAATCATAAATAACACAAAAAATATTAAAATGCCGAAAAAAGCTTAGGTATTCGAAGAATTAAATACAATATTGTCAGTTTGGCAAGGTTCGCATTTTTGTCGAGTCAATGAACTAAGTTGAATTTCTATTGTTTTGACGTTTACACTAATTTAATACCTAAAATTATTTGCAAAATAGGTCGTTATTTCTCCCAAGTTAGTACATGATAATATTTTATTCTTTCGATATAATATTGTATAACTTTTTGTGATCGTTTCTAAAAGAGTTCAAGCTAAGTATATTTATTATCTCAGATGATAAACTAACTTTTGCAATAAATATTTGAGATAAGTGAAAAGTCCAAATTTCCCCATGTGCTAAACAAAACTTACCTTAACATCCAAAGGATTGCTAGATATTGATAGCATTTTTTCAAGATTGCAAGACTATACAGGGTGTTACAGAATGTTGTGACGAAATTTTAAGGACAGATTCTACATCTAAAAATATGAAAAAAAGTTCATATAAACATGGGTCCAGAAATGCTCCGTTTCCATGATACAGGATGTTTAAATTTTTCCATCTTTAATAGTTTATTTTACATTTATCGAAAACCTCTTGAGATATTGACATGAATTTTGGTGCACACAAATGTATCATTAAAGGTCACATTTACATGTACCAAATTGTTTTCTAAAGCACTTACATCAGTGGCGTTCGTGCCGGCAAGTTTCTGGTTTTTACAAAAAATAATACGGCTTCCTTAAAGCCATATTAATTTTACTGAAAAATGGCCTCTTGGACTTTTTCCTTCTGATACACCGTTTTCAAAATAAAAATTATTTTATTAAAGTAGTACACTAATAAGTCATCGGACTTATTATTGCACTGCTTAATAAAATATTTTTTATTTTGAAAACGGAGTGTCAGAAGGAAAAAGTCCAAGAGGCCCTTTTTCAGTAAAATTAATGTGGCTTTAAGGAAGCCATACTATTTTCTTTTAAAACCAGTGGCGCACAGTTTTTTTCGCAAAACATAGAGATTTGTCAACTAAAACACCCTGTATCATGAAAACGGAGCATTTCCGGACCCATGTTTATATGAACTTTTTTTTCATATTTTTTTTATGTAGAATCTGTTCTTAACTTTTCCTCACGACATTCTGTAACACCCTGTATATCTGCAATTATAGGAGATATTAAAGAATCGTTGCAAATCGATCTATTATTCGACTATCAATACTTTATATAAATGTACAATCAGTGTAAATAAACCACAGTAAACAAGCATGACACAAATTTGTAATTTTTATTTATTATTTCGCACATGTGCACTTCATAATAGATCTGTTCAAAAGGATTCAATGCTTAGACTCAGATTTTAGATACTCATTTAATTCATGAACTTTTTGTCCGCTTCCAAAAATCTGGTGATTCGGCTGTAAATTAACGCCTAGTCCATGCAGTGCTTCACGCGAAAATGTACCTAATTATTGGTTATGTATGACACTTTTATTTTCTAGCGTATATTTTAGCAATGAAGTTTGCTCATTGGTGCTTTAGCTACCTAGATGCTACAGAGTTAAAACGAACTGTTAATCATTTGAGACACATAAGAAGAATTTGATGCTGTTTATAATTATTACAAACAAATAGAAGATTTCATATTTTCCAGTATCAAATGCACAACGAAAATTGAAATGTACTTTTTTATAACCTATGTAGAAAATAGCATTTTCCACCCTCTTGACCAATTGGAAGAATATTATTTCGTCCCTAAAAAGGAAAGTATTTGACTTCTTAGGAAAGAATGTTTTTTGGCATTTAGGCACCAAGTGACATGGTCTAAAGGTGTAAAGCGTGGGCTTCTTTACTTGAGATCCGTGGATCGATCCTGGCTGGTAGCAAAATATTTCTTTATTAGCGCTTGTACTTTTTTAGTATATTAATAATAAAAGATATATACGGTAAATAGGTGACATGACCCTATAATATATACACTCTTGTATGGTTTCGTTGTTTGTCTTTTTTTAATTTTTCTCGAAAGACCGAAGAAAAAATTAAATGTACTACACTGGAATAAAGTGTCATTTCTTACCTTGGATCTTACTGCTATCTCATTTTGCTGAAATTGGAAAGATTGATATATAAGATAGCTATTTTTTTGTAATGGCAAATTTTGTAAATAGGAATTTAGGAGTAATTTGTAAAATGTTTTGAGGTTCTTGTAAAAGACGAGAGAGCGAGAGCTTACCATCATTGTACTTTCATTACCTAGATCACAAGAATTTATTATTCTTGTGACCTAAATCATACTGGCATAATATAGGGTAAGAGGGTTAAGGTTTTATTTTCTTTCCTTTTTTCTGCGATCTGGTCTTTAAAGAGTGTGCAAGTTAAAATTTTCAAATGTTATTTGAGAATGGAATTCCGCTTCGTTTAGCGGCAGTTCGAATAGAAAGCGCTTTTTTCATTCAACTATTCTATTTTATTCAGTGTTTCAATGGATCAATTTGCTTTATCAGTTCCTCCACTTCGGTTTTTCGTCCATAATAAATAAAATCTGCCTCAAAAATTTTAAGCATGGTGGTAATACCAAAGAATATTATATGCTAGTAGACTATTCTTTGGTAATACCTACCGCTCACCTGATCGGTATTTTCCGCGTAGACATTGTTAAGTTTAAAAATAGGTAACTTGATTATAATATTATTTTACCATCTAAATTAAAGCGCAGAATAATAATAATATAAATTACTAGCATTCTAATAAAAGATGCATAGGCTTAATAATTCAGACCTCTTATAGCTTGTTTCGAATCTTCACGGAACTGTAAAGCATATAAGGAAGCAACACGGATATGCGTTATGCCCAAACGTTTTCCTAAATCTTAACTATTCGATCACATCCGTTAACACAACGTTAAGACGAAATACTTCAGCGACCCACCTGTTACCCGTCCTTATTTATTTACAAAAATATGGGGGGTTCAACAGCTAAGTTTTAGTTTCCCTATTTTCTGTGTCCTATGTAATCAAAAGCTGAACTTTAAACAAGAATCGGAAAGCAAAACTCGCGTTATTAAAGTCTATAAATAATTTTAATTACTAAGATCAGAACATATTAGGTTAGAACTAAAGTTTGACACCAGCTGTTACATAGATATAAAAAAGAAAAAATAGGTAGGATAATTAAATTTTTTGTCTTTCTAAGCTCTATAACTCTAATATCGTTTCATCAAAATCTCGAAGAAAGCTTATATGATAAAATCAAATTTCTTTAAACATATTCTAATATTAGAAATCTGAATATGTAAAAAAAGATATTTAAATCAAAACTATTTTCTAAGCTCCTACATATTAAATCAATTTTTCTTGCCTATTAAAAATCTGAGGTCATTTTAACTGGCAGAAAGCTTTGGCAAAATCAAAAGAAAGATACATCAAGTTATTTGTAAATAAAAAACAACCAAAGAATAAAAGGTATTTTACCTAAAATTAAAGTTGTTTAAAAAATATTACATCGTTTATGTATCCTACATTTGTCAGAGCTTACAAAAGCAACTAAAATTTGGTTTGCCAAGATATTGTGAGTTTGACGTCAAATTAATGGAGCATATAAATATTCACAACTTATGTTAAATTTGTTAATTTATAACCATTTACTGGAAATTTAGTAATTCGAAAGATCTATAATAAATACATTGCCGTAACTGATGAGAACAAAAAAAGGAAAAATACGACTGCAGCTTTTCCTAAATAAATGCACTCACCCCTAGAAACGACCAATTTTCAACCAATCCCATTAATTTACTGTCGAATAAATTTACTCAAAATCGATAAAAACCCTGATTTTATTTGCAATAAAAAGCGAGATTTTTACCACCGATGACAAGGAAATTTGTATTTTAAAAAATGGCATCTTTTTCAACGTCAATACAAATCACTTTTTAGTAAAAATGAACCTGGAGATATTTGAATTCAGTTAACAAGACAATTTCAATAATTTGATGAAATGTGCGAGACCAGTAAACACTGTCAATACTAGAAAATCCGTATGTTGCAACTCTATCTAGTATCTTCTGCGATTCGCGAAACTCAAACACTACAGCTGCAGAAATTGCCATGTTCTTAAGAGACTGGGCAAACAATATTGGCAAGGAAAATGACCAATTCGAAGCATTACTGCCAAAATAGTACAAGAAAAGTTATTTCAATAATATAATAGAATGATAACTCAATTGTATGTTATTGAGTTTCAAGATTCAAGAAATGCTAGGAATGTTAAAAGTAAACAACTGAAACAACTTCCAGAAAAGCGAAAATTAGGTGCTACTACTCTAGACATAATCGAGCACGAATTGATGATTTATTCCAATGAAAAAGACACTCCAGAAGGCCTTCAAATGAAATTTTTCCATATTGCGTTCCTCGAGTTACAATGGTGAGACAGCAAAATGTAAAGTTAATAGTTTTCAACAGATATTATTTTTTAGTCTTCCCACCAAGGTTTTGATCCATGGCTTATTAGTTAGCAGCGAAGTTAAAGATGATCGGTTCAGTGAAGGAAATGAGATGGCTGGCTGAAAATGGAGTCGAAGTTTTTCAATTTATCTCTAGATGCATGAGAACACGTCTTGGGCTTAAGCTCAAGCGTATAATAAAGAGAATATAGCTCGTTATTTTGAGAACTTAATACAAGTTTCGGCGGCCCGTGTTCGATTCCCGATGGTGTTTTTTTATTTTCTTGGGGTTATATTTGTAAAAAGTTTTTTTCTTGATTGTAATGGACAAATACAAATTTTTGCCCAAAAAATCTACAATATTAATGAGTCTGGCTTAAGTAGTGTGCAATACAATGCAATAAAAGTATACAAATATTTGCTACAAAAGGGCGAACAGGTCGGGGTACTTAGCAATGCAAAATATATGGATGGCGAACACTTTGCAAGGTCTGCAAAGTCAAAACTAACCAGGAAAATATTTTCTTTGTTAGATGGCCATAGTAGCAATAAAAACTTGGAAACAGTGAACTAGTTTACCAAAATTAATAGGATTATGTTATTTTGTTTCCCGGTGCACTACACTCACCGGGTCCAGCCGTTAAGCATTAGCTTTTTTGGTCCATTACATATTTACTACCACCAAGAGCTCCAATTATGGATAAAGAAAAATCCTGGAAGACCTGTGGCACCTTTCTAAGTTGTAAGACTGTAGTTTGCATTCTCTTTGACGATGGAAAAGCCAGTCGGTGATGTGAATGACGAGGCTTTTGCTTCTAGGCCTTCCCAAGAAACGGAAGAACCAGTTTCCAATGAGCTCGGTTCTGTAAATAATAAAGATCAGTCAACTATCAATCGACTTTATCACCAATACCGTCTGCTCCGCGAAAAATTAACCAAAGCTCAAAACGAGAGCCAGAAAATATGACAATTTTAAACACAACACCGGAAGTTATTCAGAATAAAATAGAGCATATAGAAAAAAGGAAAGAAAATGGAGACTTGCGAGAAAGCCGAAAAAAAAATTAAAATTAGTTTAAAAAGACGAAAAAGGAGGTGTGAACTTTACTCGATATCGCGCCTGCATAAATAGTGGCTTAAGTGTCAAACATGCGAATACTCGTGTGATGCGGAATGGGCTGGTGCCAAAGATATTGGTCTTTGATTGGTGCTAATCGAGAGTTAAAACAATTCGAATGTACTTGTAGTATATATAACATATAACTAATAGTATATAACGAAATAAAAATACAGGCTAAAATGCTTTCTATTATATATTGTGTCTGTGTCCAATGATAACATACAGAATGAAAATTTTTAATTCTTCCTGTATCTGTGCTTTGACCTAGTTAAGGAATTAATACTTCGTAACATATGAATGCAGACATTTTAGGCATGTGATGATAGGCACCTTCCCCTACAAAAACAATATTATCGGAGTCAGCTTTAGAACCATCATGCATAACGGCTACGGTCTTTTATTTTTTGTATCTCGTTTTTAATTTGTCATTTGTAATAACATTTGTCATATCAGCACAAATCGAACCTTTAATTTCATCTGGCTTATCATGGACAACACTTTTCTTAGAAGCCATATTCAGTGACCGGTGATTGTTTTTCATTTATTATAGAAAGGGAAAAATTTTCACCTGAGGTAAAACTTCAGCGATACATTCGGGTATTGCCGTATTTGAAATGTTTTCTAGCCATTCTTTAGTATTAATATATTTTTCCTTTTGTGGTATATGAGCTACAAACTTAGGATCTTTTTGCTTCCGAATTTTGAGTGATTAAAGATGTTTTAGTATGTATTTTTTTCAAAATTTAAAAAATTATTTATAATATCGTCTGGTAGAACTGACTTAATATGAGTAATTTGATTCTCTAAGCAGTAACTCAGTTCATTAATATTTTTAGTTGTTTCAGTTATCATTAAACTTACAATTTTTTGTTTTATATTATTCACTATATCAGTAAACTTTCTCCAAGGTACATACATGTAAACTTTATTCGAGATGTCAGAAAAAATAACATCTGAGCAGAAATATTCGTCTATTATTTTGTTTTGCTAACTTCTGATAGTATTTTGAAATACTTCCTAAACACTATACGTAGGTTGTTTGGATATATCTGAAGAATATCATATTTTATCGGTTAACAACTTTAACCCTTGTTTAAATATAATCTTAAACTTTCTTTAACCATTTACTGTATTTTTAATTTATTTATTTACTTGAGTCTTGGTTATAAATCAAACATTTATTAAAGTCACATAGCGACGTTGCGCTCATGTTACTGAGCTTTATCGAGCACATGATTTATTTTTCTAAAAAGAACAATTTGTTAAAATGACATTCACTTTCAGAAAGCTACAGCAATTATTTACAAAAATAGATTTATAACATATAAATGGACAAAAATATAAAAACCATGAAACAGTTCTCAGTCTACGTGCTCTGGAGTTTCATGCTTACTCAAGAAAATAATATAATAATTGTATATTTAGTACGGCTGGAATCTAAAAGGCTTTATTCATTCTTTTTTCTTTGTTTCGTTAAATTTGTGAAGAAATATATTTGGATGGTGTTTTCTGATATATTTTTAGGATTCATGAAGAGATTTGCTTCTTATATTTTTATGTGTCATTGTTGATGTTGATGTTCTTAATTGTCATTTCTCATTTCCCTTTTTATTTTTATTATTTCTTTTGTAACTAACTTGCGATAAGTATTCGTTTTCTATGTGAGAATTTTCGTGTTACTAAAGTTAAATTCATGCTTGGTATTGCTTCTATGTTTGTGTAGTAGTAGATGTATTTATAGTAAGTATATTTACGTCCGTTCAATCGATTTTCAAGAAATTGTGTCGTCATTCCAATATATTTATTTAGACAGTTTAGACATGGTATCGAGTACAGGGTGATCCCCTATAATGTCGCCCCCCTTTAACTTTTTTATTTTAAGTGTCCCAAAAAAAATTAAAAGTATGATTATGTAGGTACTGAAAATTACTTTTTTTCTGCCTATAAAAAATATTGGAAAAATGATCAGTATACAGGGAAAAACAAAAAGTTATATTTTTTTAATGGAACACCCTATATATGAATTTATTTTTCGATTCCTCGTAAAATTCTAAGCTAATTTTATGTATGATGTTATACCTTAGAGTTAGTAGTTTCACAGCTATAAACAGTTGAAAATCGGTATTTTGGCTAGTTTTCACCTTGATAGCAAGAAGATCATTAGAGATGGTGAAAAATGAATTTCACATTCCTATCTTAACTTTCCAAGAGCTATCTGATGGTGCTAACTGATGGTACCTACCGAGGTATCAGATTTGGTACCCATGGTACCGCCTGCCAGTTAGTACCATCAGATAGCTCTTGAAAAGTTAAGATAGGAATGTGAAATTCATTTTACTCCATCTCTAATGATATTCGTGCTACCAAGGTGAAAAGTAGCCAAAGTACCGATTTTCAACTGTTTATAGCTGTGAAATTACAAACTCTAGAGGTATAACATCATACATAAAATATGCTTAGAATTTTACGAGGAATCGAAAAATAAATTCATATATAGGGTGTTCCATTGAAAAAAAATAACTTTTTGTTTTCCCTGTATACTGATCATTTTTCCAATATTTTTTACACGCAGAAACCAAAAGTATTTTTCAGTACCTACATAATCATACTTTTACGTTTTTTGGGACATTTAAAATAAAAAAGTTAAAGGGGGGCGACATTATAAGGGATCACCCTGTACACTAGGTTGGATTTTTTTGCGACATTACTTTTTAAAGGTGTAAATAGGGACTTAAGAATATTATGTGATTTATGACAGACTGATATTACGTTTAGATAATATTATGTTTTAATTTTTTAGACAGGCTATTTGTATGAGGTAGTGGAATATATCGATTATTATCATGGTTAGTGTTTTAAATATATTTTTTGTATTATTGTAAAATAAGTTCACTTGCTAGTGAGCATGAAACTCCATGGTACCTCGGCTGAGAATTGTTTCATTGTTTTATATTTTTGTCTAATTATATGTTAAAAAACTACCTATGTTTTATAAATTATGTAGCTGTTTGAAAGTGTTTGTTATTTTACGAACGAAACCTAGCTATGTGACTTTACATACATGTTTGACTTGTAACCTATACCCAAGAAAATAGGCAAATTAGAAAATATAGTAAATAGCTAAAGAGAGTTATGAAATTATAAGTTGCAAGTGCAAGCGTCTTGAGGCTGTCGATCAGCTGAGCCTTAACTGCGCATACCTTTGGGTAAGACATCTCGCGTCGTATTGCACAAACTATTGTAGACTGTAAAACGGCTTTACAGCTTTAATCGTCATTCCTGATGATGGCGAAATGCAGGATGCGTGTCGAGTAGTTTCTGATGAAATTTTCCCAATCTCAACATTTGTTATCTTTCTGCGCGGGATTTTCTTACAGAAATCTAAAAGGAAAAGAAATATAATTAGGCAAAATTTCACCAAACATTTTTTTTGGACTGAGTTACAGTACCGTCCCTTATTCATCTAATTTAGTAGTGACCACTGTAGCTACATTTAACATGGTCGCTGTACCAACAACCACATATTTTGGAAAAAAAGTCAAACAAAA
>MU188060.1:18704-30057 GCA_016904865.1 Pissodes strobi | reverse complement strand
GGGCCAAATCCTGGGAACATCTGCCGTGAAAGTATCTGTAAAACAGAGACATCTCGACCATATGTCTACGATGTTCCAGACTATCCAGATTCCGGGTCAACTCCGGGTCGCCGACGAGACGCACAGCTCTCTTTTGAATGGAATCCAGCAGCTTTAGGGTGTGCACGGCACCGCAGATATGTGAGCAATATTCTAAGCACGGACTTATTTACGCTTTGTAGAGCAAGAGCAACTGCTACGGTGTATAGAGTTTTTTGTTGCGAAATAGCACACCAAGCTTCTGGGAGGCTGGTTTTGCGATGTTAGCAACGTGGTGATGCCATATTGTTGACCGAGATACCTTGAACTGGACCAATTTTCGGTCACCCCAAGTTTGAACTTTCTCCAGGTCTTGATTTATTGCCGTAATCTGCTCCTGTCTGATGTGATGAGTATCAGTCTCAGTCGCTGGTAAGGGTTTTTCTGATCTAAAGTGGAAGACAAGTAAACGGGATTATTCCTTTCGATCAGCAGGTCATTAATATAGATCAGGAACACAGTTGGTGAAAGTATTGCGCCCTGAGGCACGCCCGCGTTGATGGTGAATGTGTCTGAGATGTGTCCATCAACTGCAACGTGCAGAGATCGGTTCTTAAGGAAACTGGCAAGCCAGCTGCAGAGAGAGGCTGGCAGTCCGAAGGACGGCAGTTTGTTGAGAAGTTGAGCAGTCCCTCATACCAAACTCTGTCGAATGCCTTTGAAATATCCAGCGCAATCGCTCGAGACTCTCCGTAGTTCTCAATTATTGCCCTACTCCATATATAAGTGACATAGGCCAATATATCTCCTGTCGATCTCTCTTTGCGAATGGCGTATTGATTTTCGCTGATTATTCTGTTGTTCTCGAGGTACTTGAGTAGTTGCGGATTAACTACACGTTTCATGACTTTGGAGATTATTGGAAGCAAGGCAATTGGGCGATAGTTTGAAGTCGTGGTTTTCTTGCCTTTTCTGGAACAGGTTGCACTCGAGCGACTTTCCAAGAGGATGGGTAAATCCCTTTTCCGCAAGACAAACAAAAAAAGCCTGGAAAGAACGGGTCGTAGATCGTTGGCACAGTTCTTTAGCACGATGGCAGGTATTCCGTCCGGTCCTGTTGCTTTTTGCGTATCTAGTTCTTTAAGGATTTTGCGAATATCACTGTGATGAATCTTGACTTCTGCCATCGTAGTGTTGATGTTTGATATGGTGGGGAGAGTCTTGCCTTCGGGGACGTCTAAGGTAGAGTGCGATGAAAACATTTTGGCGAGCATGTTTGGTTTTTCCTTGGCTGTAGTCGCCGTGATGCCACGTTCGTCTGTCAAACGTGGGAGAGACGTTTTTGTAAACTTGTTACTTACTGCCTTTGCTACCGACCAGAACTTCCTGGAACCACTGGGGCATTGCAGACGTCGAGCCAAGGAAAATCTAGGTAGAACTCCCTTAGATCGTCCCAGTTTGCAAAATTGTAATGCCAGATTTTGCGAGACATTAGCGGATCCTTCTGTACGAGTGGCAATTCACAAACCGTTGTAATAAGTTTGTGATCGGATGTACCTAATAGCGGACCAACTGTAATTGTGTACTGGTTAGAATTGGTGGTTAGAAAAAGGTTCAGGAGGGCGGCGAACTCGCCTCTCTCTGAGATTCAAGTTGGTTCGTCTACAAGTTGAGTAAGCCCACAGCTGATGGCAAATGCTTCAGCTTCTCTACCTTCGTTGTCGGTCTTGTTGTGATGCTTGAGCCAGTTGCTGTTGTGGGCACGAACGATTATTTCTTAACTGGGGTGTTCGACCTGTATTGAGTCAAAAGTGGTAGCTAATGTTGAAAAAAAGCTTTGGTAGGCTCTATCACTCGGAGGGCGATAGAGACAACATATAAACTTGGTTAATCCATTGGCGGTGAACTTGAGCCACATGACGTCAAGGTTATTCGGTTCGAGTGTATCCTCGCGGTGACATGAAAAGTCGCTTCTGACAAAAAGGCATACTTCCAACTTACGTCTAAATCGGGTATGTAAGTCGTAGCCAGGATAGGGGTGGTTCACTGTTGTTGTTATAGAACATACTTGTGTTTATGTAAGGGCTAGTAGGTGTGGTCTATTTGCTTGTAGATGTTGGTGTACCGAATTTATGTTTGTGTTTCGGCCTCTTATGTTGCAGAAATCTAATCTAAATTGGCTCGGTATCTTTGCTGTCTGTGAAATGCGGAATAAAGGGCTTTCAGGGCCACCCAGCACCCGGACATCCGAATGGCAATGGCCGGGGAGTTTACCTTGATCCTGGAAGCACTATCATGTCCATATATTCCTACTGTGGAACCCGGGACCCCCAGCGCGGAAGCGGAACGTGATTTGGGAAAACCACTCAGCGCTTCCCAGTTCTGGTGGGGTGGTGTTTCACCGGACGATGCGATTAGGCGTATGCATCTACCACCTAGGGCCGCTTCCACTGGAAGCATCGGCCTCATACTCATTCCTTCGGCGGTCCCTAGTCTGGCAGGGGTAAAAATGGTGTTTGTTGGATCACTCCCCAGCCAGTGATCAGCTCCAGACTTTGTACTTTGGTGTTTTCCAGTCTGGAGGAGGACGATGGGATTTGATGGGTCACATCCCGTTGCAACTCGGAATGGCGTGGGCGTCACTCCCCGTAATCAAACTGCTCTAACTTGTTTGACGTTCCTACCAGCCACTACAATGCAGCCCCTCTTGTCACAAACTGTCATTGATCAGCTCCAGACTTTGTACTTCGGTGTTCTCCAGCCTGGGGGAGGACGATTTGATTTGATGGGCCACATCCCGTGGCAACTCTGAATGGCGGGGGCGTCACTCCCCGTAATCAAACTGCTCTCACCAGTTTGACGTTCCTGCCAGCTAATACAATGCAGCCCCTCTTGTCACAAACTGTCATTGATCAGCTCCAGACTTTGTACTTCGGTGTTTTCCAGCCTGGGGGAAGACGATGGGATTTGATGGGTCACGTCCCGTGGCAAGTCGGAATGGCGGGGGCGTCACTCCCCGTAATCAGACTGCTCTCACCAGTTTGACCGTCCTGCCAGCCAATACAATGCAGCCTCTCTTATCACAAACTGTCATTGATCAGCTCTAGATTTTGTACTTCGGTGTTCTCCAGCCTGGAGGAGGACGATGGGTTTTGATGGGCCACATCTCCTGGCAACTCGTAATGGCGGGATAGGGCGTTACTCCCCATAATCAAACTACTCTCACCAGCTTGACGTTCCTGCCAGCCAATACGATGCAGCCCCTTTTGTCACAAACTGTCATTGATCAGCTACAGACTCTGTACTTCGATGTTATCCAGCCTGGGGGAGGACGTATATTAAGAGCATAAATGGTTCCGGCCAATACACTTATTTTCTGTTCACTTCATCTTTTCGTATTTTTTACTTCTTCTTGTCCTAGGTACGGTGCTGGAGCATGACTGAGGTCTTCTACAAAAATAAGACTTCCAGATGGATTATAAAATTACCTCGAAATTAGATCATGAAAAAGAAAGTTTGTATTAACTTACCATTCAGATTTTGTTCAGATTCTACTGCAAGTTCATCTTTTACAAAATCTGCCACCTTATTTAAAATAATCCAGCATGTTTTTCGAAACTGTTTCGATGGATATGCGAATTTTGTATTATAAAAATATAAAATAAGAATTTTTCCTCCAGTTGCATATAATATCGTTCATTGACTACTCGTTCTTTTGTAAACATATTATTACAGGCATATTGTTGTTACTAGGTTTTGCAACGACACCATCAGCATTCCAACTCGTAATACCGTGTTTGAGATTATTAAAGTCCTATCCCTACTGATAATATTTCCGCACTAATTAAATTACATTGAAAACCATCATCGACGTATTTGTTTTAGATTGTAGTATGTTAAAGTCCTATCTCTACTGATAATATTTCCACAAACATTTGGGGGGTCACCGGTCATATTTTTAATTAGCGTTGCCTAGAGATACGTGACTGGAAAATATAAAAAATATCAATGTACTTCAAAAAATTTTTAGAAAACCATGAATAAAAGGTGGGAATTTTGGTTATTTGGTTAAAAATACCTACCTGTAGAAGATAGAATTATGTTTTAGAGTTTGTCTTCTCGCAAAGTATCTACATGATAGTCTAAATCATGCAGCAAAAAAAGTGCGCGAAAACAAGCATGTTTTAGATGAATAAGACAATGAAAAGAAATGAAAACAGTTCAAGTTACATTATTTCATTGTACTTTTGACCCCATAATGAATTTCTTAAGTTAAAATTATCCTACAGGGTGTTCGAAGTTAAAATTGAATTGTATATTACTTACAACGAACAATTTATTCTAACTTATTGTAACGACGAAAAAATTAATAAAACATTAAAATATCTTTTTTACATATTCAGTGGATTAAAGTAACTAACAAGGTAGGTTTGTTGTCATATGTGAAGAGTGTCAATAGGGATCAATTGTAACTGTCTGTTCAAACGATACAAAAAAAAACAATCTATTCAACATGTAAGTTTTGCAATTTTTTTTATCATATTCACAACAGCGTAAGTCGTATGTGTTACTCACTTTTAATTATAACGAATATTTTACATTATTGTTAACATAATCAAAACATGAAAATACCTAGCACCCATTAATTGGAAAAATGAAGGCATTAAGGTTAAGGTAGATAATTCTGGAGATGAATTAAATGTGTAATAGAAAATTTGTGATCGAAGAATTTAAAAATAGGTTCAATATCCAGTATTATGCAAACAAAATGTATCCATGCGCAACAATTAGTATAGGTTTCACTAGACTAGATGATATCCTTTATGAGTGTCATAGGTCTGACGAGGAGTTTTTTCTTATATTTACGGTACTGTCAGTATAAGCAATGAGTTTTGCCTCATCAGGAATCGGATTATATATACATATATATACATCAGCAAATTCGGTAACGTTCCCCTGTATGTAGCTGGATATGGATATTGAGTTTAAGCCCACTGATTACCTCAAAAATTGAATGTCTAGAGACTAGAGACTAGCTAACCTTCTCTACGGGCATGGTGAGTACCATATAAAAATGTGCAAAAACTTACCTGTTAAATATTTATTTTTCTTTAATCTGGACAGACGAGTTATAATTGATCCCTATTTAGACTTTTCTTCTGAATGTGTTAACTAACCCTACTTTTGAATCACCCTGTTAGTTACTTTAATCCACTGAATATGTAAAAAAGGTATTTCAATATTTTATTAATTTTTTAGTCGTTACAATAAGCTAGAAAAAATAGTTCGTAGTAAGTAATATTCAATTATTCAATCTTAACTTCGGATAGTCTCAAAACTTAAATTTAAGAAGCTCGTTATGAAGTCAAAAGCGCAATAATATAATGTAACTTATACTGTTTTGATTTTCCATTTATTGTTTTAAGCAGCTTAAATACGCTTGTGTTGGCACACTTTTCCTCGTGTATGATTTAGACCACCCTGTAGATACTTTGTGAGCCGGCAAACTTCAAAGCATGATTCTATTTTCTTAAGGTATATATTTTTAACCAAATAACCCAAATTCCGACCTTTCATGCATGTTTTTCTAAAATTCATTAGAAGTAAAGCAATATAATGGTATTTTTTATATTTTCCAGTGGCGCATCATTAGGCAGCCCTAACTCAAAAATATAACCGGTGAACTCAACAAATTTTTGTGGAAATATTTTGAATAGGAATAGGACTCTAACATACTACAATCTCAAACAATTTCACCGAAGCTGATTTTCAATGTAATTAGTGCGGGTTCCTTTCCAAAAAACAGACATCAAAACATTTCTCTTAGCAATTACACACATTTTAGAGCTTTTTCATATTTTTGAATAATAAATAAATCATGGCCAAGCTGCGTTCACACTACTTGTGAGCCACTCGTCCACATAGCGTTTTGCTTGTACTATTTACGTAGGGCTACTCTTTTTAGCTGACTTATTATCAAAATCCGTTTGTGTTTACGGATTTTGACTTATTATCACCTCTTCAAATAGATGATTTGTTTTATTTTCTCACATGAACAAAATTATTGACTTTTACATAGCACCGAAACTGTAAGTTTCTTTATCCATTCATTACTTGATGCAAGATCTCTTTTTTCCCTGAGTCTCGTGATATTTAGTGAATTTTTACGATTTATAATGTCGTTCAGCACGTAAGTAAACAATAAATCTCGCCACTGCTCAATACTTATAGGCCTTGAAGAACAATTATGCCTAATATCATACTACATATTTTAATTTGGCTTAGTGGGAACTTATTTTACTTCAGACGAAATGAGGCTTCTGTGACTTAAGCAACACAACGCCATAGGTCAAAAGATTTTCAAATGAAGCCACTGTTTCACTTAGTCTTAACACATTTTAGTCATTTGAGTCGGCTCCGATATGTTATGATTAATTTTAATAGATTTGGTTAGCCATTTAATTAACTTTCGGTTCGTTTCACTTATTATCAACTTATTTTAGTCAATTGATTACGACGCGTTATAATCAATTTTAATAGATTTGGTTAGTTTTGGTTAGTCGTCGAATCAACTTTCGATTAGTTTTACTTACTCATAACCTATTTTAGTTTTGGTTAGTTGTCGAATCACCTTACGGTTAGTTTCACTTAGTCTCAACTTATTTCAGTCAGATGAGTCGACTCCGATACGATATTATCAATTTTAATAGATTTTGTTAGTCGTCCAATCAGTTTTCTGTTAGATTCACTTAGTCTCATCTTATTTTAGTCATTTGAGTTGTTTTCGATACGTTACAATCAATAATTTTAATAGATTTGTTTAGTTTTGGTTAGTAGTTTAAATAACTTTCGATTAGTTTCACTTGGTCTCAAGTTATTTCATTTATTTGAATCGGTTTCGATATGTTTTAATCAATTTTAATAGATTTGATTAGTTTTGGTTGGTCGTTCAATCAACGTTCGGGTAATTGCAAGTAGTTTAATTTAATTTAGTCATTTGAACCGGCTCCGATATGTTTTAATAAAATTTAATGTTTTTGGTTAGTTTAGGTTAGTCGCCAAAATTGTGTTCGCTATGGTCAGTTTTTAACTTTCTTTAATATTTTTAATATATTTCGACTCGTTTTAGCCCTTTTCGGTGCTTTGGTTACTTTTGGTTAGTCGTTCAAACAGCTTTCGGTTAGTTCCAATTTATTTTAGTAATTTGAATCGAATCCGATAAGTTATAACCAGTTTTAGTATTTATGGTTAGTTTTGGCTAGTCGCCAAAGTTCGCTTACTTTGTGTTAGTTTTAACTCACTTTTAATTTTTTTAATCTGTTCCTATACATTTTAGCTTTTTTTCGTGCTTTTGGTTACTTTTGGTTAGTTTGGGTTAGTCGTTCAATCAACTTTCGGTTAGTTTCAGTTAGATTTAATTTTCTTTTCATTTGAACTGATTCCGTCCGTATAAACAAACTAGCTAACACGATCTATCACGCTTATGGCCTGATGTGGCAAATGCAGCATGCACTTTTTCGCGATTTGATGCCCCATACTAGGAAAACAAAAATATTTTCAATGTTAATATCCCTCTCCGCATCCGTTGAGGTGTTTCATATAACTTTAAGGCAAGAAATTGTTACTTGATTTTTCGGACAGATCACGTTAAAATTAACTGTTTATTTTCCCACTTAGTTCTTTAATCATTTAGAAAAATTAAAATATATTTATATTAAACATCAGGTTTTAAGCATTAATAATCGATGCATATATTACCATATAAATCGGTTCGCGATCTTACAGACATGCAGGGACAGTAAAAACTAAGTCAAGGTTAGTATGTCTAAAACGAGACACCAGCCATTTATTTTTTCATCTCTCAAATTTCGTTTTAATTAATTCTATAAAAAGAGTTTTGAAAATTCAATAGATTTTTAAGGGGATGTTTTGACTTTCTGATAAAATTAAGAACTTACGTAACATTTTTGGCTAGCCTTAAACCTTAATATTCTGAGATTTGCACCAATCAAAGCGAACAATGAGCGCTACATGTCTTAGATATTTAAATTCAGGATATAATTGACATGCAGTAACTTATTGTAAATACGAAAAATAGAGTATAAATTAATAGGATATAGTTTTAAAAAATCACAATATACGATATAAAATTTGTACGCTAAACTCAAGTCAACTATTAAATCAGATAATGTACTTTGTAACAATATCAAGCGGCTTCGAACTAACCCAAGCTAAACCACATTTGCTTTTATAATACTCGACCGACCAAAAGTTAACTTTGGTTACTTTAATAATTATTTTTACCAACTGTTAATTAAATTTAGAAACATTTAAATTTCGTACTTAGCATTCTATAAACTAATTGAGCATCTATTATTTTTGTTAACGAATATCAATTATTTGACTTTGGTACTGAACATGTGTTTTATTTATTGGAGCTTGGGTTTTATATTGAGAATTCTTTACATTTCTCTTGCCTATACGTATTATATTTATAAAATATTTTTTCTTCAAACGTCAGTAAATCCGTCATTACTCGACTGTGTAGGCGGCAGTGAAGTTTCGTTTTTCCTCCGCCGGAGCTTTACTTTTCACTTTTCCGCCGGCGGAGGTAAAAGTGTTATCATAGCAACATAGATGCAATACAAACAAACATCAAAATAAACGTCAAAAACTCAAGAGTTATTAAACTAAAATTTGTATTTATCATTCAATGTGTGACTGCATTTCTAAAAATCACTAATTTAGGAACAAATTGGTTATTATTTAATCGAACTTACTCAATAACTGCTTATCAATACGGAATTAAAACGCAATCGAAGACGCAATTTTAAAAATATAATTATTGTTGACAGTGTCCACTGACAGCTTTATGTTACATTACTATAGCAACAACCTGGGCCTATTCACCGAAACCGCACCGGTCTACGCCGCCTTGCGAACCCACTTATCTTTAATAATAATTATTATTACTATTAAAAAGAGACTTTTTGCATTAATTTGTCGACATTTGAAGAAAAAACAGCATATTTTATTTGGAGGAAAAGTTACTTTTCATGGCTTGCTCTCTATTACCAGCCTCACTCCGTTCGGCTGTTAATCACGAGCGCGCCATGAAAAGTATTACTTTTCCTCCATATAAAATAATATACAATTTAAGATTAGTGGTCATGTGAATCTGGTACGGTACTGAGCATTTTATTTATAGAGTAGTCTGTTATTTTAATCGAAAATTTATTATTGAAATTAAATGTCACTTTTACTTGTCTTAAAAAAATATATTTTAAATCGTCATTTCCGTTTTTAATAATATGTAAAATTGACTTGTCGCAGCAATTCTTCGAAGGGGAAGAGGTAGATTCTTAAAATTCCCTTAATATATTGAGTCAAAATAAAGCCAAGTATCAGTACAATAAAAAAAAACTCTTAATGTTTAATGAACAAAATTATTTGGTAACGAATTCTCAACCGAGACCGTCCATATTGGCATTAAGAAATCTCGGTCTGGCAGTAACGAAATAAAACGTAGTCCCGTTATTTTGAATTGTGTGAAGAGTAAGTAATTGTAACCCGTTACCTTTGAAAAATAACCGCTGATCGTTACTTCGTTAAAATACCTTGTTACTATAAGAATAGCCCGCTACCATAAAAGTAACACGTTATTTTGCAGCACCACTACAGCATTAATTTTAACAGTTTAAATTGAAAAAATTAAAGTATTTTCCTTCCCCTAAACCAGCGGAATTTATCATTAGATAAAACAGGTGAACTGCATATTAATAACAAGTTATATATTTTTAAATGGAACACCCTGAATATTATAGCATTTTTGGATTCCTCGTTAAATTCTAGGAAACAGTTCAGGGACATCTTACTTGAAATGGATCTAGATTTTACAGAGAAATTCAAATTTTTTTAAATATGGAGAGTGTTTCGTTTAAAAAACTGCTTGCTGTTATCAATAATTTCTATGATATTCGTCTGTTTTACCTGATAACATATTCTGACGTTTTAGCAAAAATACTGTTACTCTTGTAATTTAATATTTTTCTAGCTTTGGAAATGAAAGCTCTAGTGATTCCTCAATGTATATAGAATAATCCTATACGGAACGAATTTTTAAATCTAAAATGTAATACATAAATTACAAAATAACTAATTAATCTTATTTTAATTTATAACCTATTCTTAAACTTTCCACGATATGAAAATTTAATTATATACGGCGACCAAAAAAACGGTATTTATTAAAAATAACAATATATACTGCCAGTGGCGTGTCCATAAGTGGTGGTGGTTTCAACCCCTCCAAGGCTTAGAAATTTTCAAACAAAAAGTGAAGAAGAAAATGGAAAACAAAAGAAAAATTGAAGATAGATATGCTTATTCTTGAATTTCAGGCAACACTACAAATACTTGCTAAAATCGTTTCCATTAGTTTGCCACTATGCAAAAGTTTGCAAACAATAAGTACTGACTTGAGTAGCGCTATTGCCCTCGCAAAAAATGTTGGAAATACTTTACGAGAAAATGTTGAAAATTAATTTAAGCAAATGTTAACCAGGCAGTACAAATATGCGAAAAATATAATGTTGAGATATCAGTTCCTGTAACTACCTCCAGACAAACGTATGATAATCCCTCTACTATGGCTGGAATTCACTCAGGGGTTCAAAAGAGAATTATGATTATTTATTTGTGCCATGTTCAAATAATTCTTGAACTCACTGCGGAGTACAGGGTGTCCCATTTTCGATGATATTACGGGGTATCTCACTTACGAGTAAAGATAGAGAGTTGCGGTTTTCGCAATACTGTGCTACTTTTTTGTGAAAAAAACCATGGTATAAACAAAATTTTCATAGCCCGCTTCGTTTCTGAGATACAGGGCGAAATTGAAAATAATGCATTTTGGGACCCCCCTCGTATCTCCGTTATCCTTTAACATATCGCAAAGCCAAAAACTTGCTCTTAAATACTTTTTTACGTAGAACCCAGTGGCGTAGTCAGATTTTTGCTGTGAGCTGTCAATTTTTAGCTATTAGTCAAACTTATGCTTTTTTAAATGGAACACCCTGTATATTTTTCTTTCGTTTGAATGGAAATTTTATAAGCATTTCAAAAATATATAATACATGATATGTATTTTAAATAATAAGCCTAAAATTCTTAATTTCACAAAATGTATCTCTATACGACACTCTTGATGAGTATAGTATAAGCATTATCTTTTAAACAATGTTATAAGTATTAGTAGGCAGAGATTATCAGAACAATGGAATGATCATTTTTTTATTGGCAAGACCTGTCAGTGGCAAAATTTATATTTTCTGTG
>MU188060.1:0-13704 GCA_016904865.1 Pissodes strobi | reverse complement strand
GCAACATGCACTAAAACAGAGTTTTATCCACAATACCGAAACAGAATATTTGCACTCTACGCGCGTTTCGCTAACCATGTTAGCATCATCAGGAAATGATTAAAAACTCGTTTTTAATCATCCCCTGATGATGCTAACATGGTTAGCGAAACGCGCGTCGAGTGCAAATATTCTCTTTCGGTATTGTGGATAAAACTATGTTTTAGTTCTCGTTATATAATATATGATTATTCTGTTGTTCTCGAGGTACTTGAGTAGTTACTGATTGACTACACGTTCCATGACTTTGTAGATTATTGGTAGCAAGGCAATTTGGCGATAGTTTGAGGTCGTGGTTTTCTTGCCGGTTTTTGGAACAGGTTGCACTCGAGTGACTTCCCAAGAAGATAGGTAAATCCCTTTTCCGTAAGACAGAGAAAAAAGCCTGAAAAAAACGGGTGTTAGTTCGTTATGGCAGGATGGCAGGTATTCCGTCCAGTCCTGATACCTTTTGTGTATTTAGTTCTTTAAGGATTTTACGAATATCATGGTGATGAAACTTGACTTCTGCCATGGTAGTGTTGATGTTCGATATGATGGGGAGAGCCTTGCCTTGGGGGACGTCTAAGATAGAATGCGATGAAAACATTTTGGCGAGCATGTTTGCTTTTTTGCTTGGCTGTAGTCACCGTGATGTCACGTTCGTTTGTCAAAGGTGGGAGAGATGTTTTTGTAAAATTATTACTTACTGCCTTTGCTACCGACCAGAAATTCCTGGAGCCACTGGGGCATTGCAAAAGTTTATTCCGGATCCTGTGATTGTGTTTGTCCTTAGTTTCGTCGATCACACGTTTGCATTCGTTTCTCGCTTCGACAAAATAATTGCGATTTTCAGCGGTCTGATATTGCTGCTAGTACTTGTAGGCATGCTGTTTCCTACCTACAGCTCTTTCGCATCTTCTGACGATAACTTGATGGAATTTGGGATATATGCTTCCATTCCTGAGGAGATTACTTGCGTAACTGACGGGTAGTTATTGCCAAAGCAGACGTCGAGCCAAGAAAAATCTAGGTCGTCCCAGTTTGCGGAATTGTAATCCCAGATTTTGCGAGGCAATGGTGGATCCTTCTGAGGGCAATTCACAAACCATTGTAATAAGTTTGGGGTAAGAAGTACCCAATGGCGGACCAACTGTAATTGTGTACTGATCTGGATTGGTGGTTGGAAAAGATCCATGAGGGCGGTGAATTCGCCCCTCTCTGAGATTCGAATTGGTTCGTCTACAAGTCGAGCAAACCTGCAGCTGATGGCAAATATTTCAGCGTCTCTACCTTCGTTGTCTGTCTTGTTGTGATGTTTAAGCCAGTTGGTGCTGTGGGTACTGAAGTCTCCCAGAACGATAATTTCTGAAATGGGGTGACCTGTATGGAGTCAAATTGGTAGCTAGTGTTGTAAAAAAGCTTTGGTAGGCTCTATCGCTCGGATGGCTATAGAATAGAGACAACATTTAAACTTGGTTACTCCCTTAGTGGTGAACTTGAGCCACATGACGTCAAGATTGTTCGGTTCGTGTGTTTCCTCGCGGTAACATGAAAGGTCGTTTCTGATAAAAAGGCATATTCTGAACTTATGTCTAAATCAGATGCGTAAGTCGTCTGGGGTATTTTACTGTTGTTGTTGTAGAACATACTTGTGTTTCTGTAAGGGCTAGTATGTGTGGTCTATTTGCTTGTAGATGTTGGTGTACCGAATTTATATTTGTATTTAAGCTTCTTATGATGCAGAATTTTATTCTAAATTGGTTTGGTATCTTTGCTGTCTGTGAAATGTGGAATGAAGGGTTCCCAGGGCCACCCAGCGCCCGGGGATCCGAATGGCGTGGGAGTTTACCTCCGGAATATTTTGTTCCTGGAAGCACCATCATTTCTATATATTCCTACTATGGAAACCCGAAACACCAGCGCGGAAGCGGAACGTGATTCGAAAAAACCAGTTAGCGCTTCTCAGTTCTGGTAGGGTGGTCTTTCACCGGACGATGCGAGTAGGTCTATGCATCTACCACCTAGGGCAGCTTCCACTGGAAGCATTGGCCTCAGAATCACTCCTTTGGTGGATCCTAGTCTGACAGGGGTAAGAATAGGTTTTGTTGGATCACTCCCCAATGATCAGCTCCAGACTTTGTACTTTGGTGTTCTCCAGTCTGGAGGAAGACGATGATATTTTATGGGCCACATCCTGTGGCAACTCGGAATGGCGGGGGCGCCAATCTCCGTAATCAAACCGCTCTCACCAGATTGACGTTCCTGCCTGCTAATACCATGCAGCCCCTCTTGTCTCAAACTGTCATTGATCAGCTCCAGGAAGCATACATCCCATACCTTAGACATCCTCCAAGGCAAGGCTCTTTCCACCATATCGAACATCAACACTACCATGGCAGAAGTCAAGTTTCATCACCGTGTTATTCGTAAAATTCTTAAAGAACTAGATACGCAAAAGGCATCAGTCTTACGGAAAAGGGATTTACCCATCTTCTTGGAAAGTCGCTCGAGTGCAACCTGTTGCCTTTCTTCCAATAATCTTCAAAGTCATGGAACGTGTAGTCAATCAGCAACTACTCAAGTATGTGTGGTCTGTTTGCTTGTAGCTTGCTTTCAAAGCAAAAATGTTCCTTTATTTAACGTGTGAAATATAATTTGTATTTAACATGATAAATAAAAAAGTTATTTTACAGGTTAACTATCTCAATTTTTAATAACGAATAGTATTACGAACATGATTAATAACGATTGTAATATTACCTGCAGGATATTTAAGTCTTAAAGCAAAGACGACTTGATGGTTTTCAGGTTACCACTCTAAAAAGTAATTTACAACTTTGTGTTTGTTTGTAAACAACCCTTTGCTGGGGGGGGCATTGAAAATGATGAATAAAAATGCGAAAATGTGATTTTTGTTTTAATTCAAATAGTGGTTAAAAATAGAATTCAAAAAAGTAAAAATACAAACACGAGTGTTTATAAACTATTATTTTAAAGAAATGCATTTTTAACATTAAAATTAAACATCATAATTAAAAAAATAATAAACAAAAGATACGGATATGAAGACCTAAAAATTGCCCTCCACTTGTAGATAGGAAAGGCTATTAATATATAAATAGCCATAAATTTGCTGTAATTTTTTTAACTTGTTCCATGCTTTTGGTTAGTCGTTCAATCAACTTTTGGTTAGTTTCATATAGCTCCAATTTATTTTAGTTATTTGAACCGAATCCGTGCGTTATATAATAATATTTTATGTTTTTGGTTACTTTTGGTTAGTCACCAAAATTCGCTTCGTTCTAGTTAGTTTTAACTTACTTAAATTTTTTTAATCTATTCCGATACGTTTTAGCCCGTTTTGGTGCTTTTGGTTACTTACTTTTAATTAGTTTTGGTAAGTTATTCAATCAGCTTTCGGTTAGTATTAGTTAGTTTTAATTTGTTTTAGTCATTTGAACCGATTCCCATGCGTTATTATTAATTTTAATGTTTTTGGTTATTTTTTGTTAGTCGCCAAAATTCGGTTAATTTAAGTTAGTTTCAATTAATTTTAATACTTTTAATCTGTATTGATATAGTTTTAGCCCTTTATGGTGCCTTTGGTTATAGTTTTCGATAGTCGTTCAATCAATAACTGCGAATTTCAATTTGTTTCAATCTATTTCTGTTATTTGAACGTTATACTGATACGTTATTATTACCAATTTTAGTGTTTTTGGTTAGTTTTAGTAAGTCGCCAAAATTTATTTAATTATTTATTTAATTTTTGTTAGTTTTACCTTACTTCAATATTTTTAATCTATTCTGATACGTTTTAGCCCGTTTTGGTGCTTTTAGCTGCTTTTGGTTAGTTTTGGTTAGTCATCCAATTAACTTTCGTTTAGTTTCAATTAGTTCCAATTTATTTTAGTCATTTGAACCGGTTCCGATACATTATAACCAATTTAAATGTTTTTAGTCAATTTAAGTTAGTCGCCAAAATTCTGTTAATTTGGGTTAGTTTAAACATACTTTAATATTTTTAATCTGCTCGGATACGTTTTAGCTCTTTTTGGTGCTTTTGATTACTTTTGGTTGGCCTTGGTTAGTCGTTTAATCAACTTTCCGTTAATTTCAGTTAGCTTTAATTTATTTTTGTCATTTGAACCGGTTCCGATACGTTATAACCAATTTTGATGTTTTTGGTTAGTTTTGGTTAGTCGCCAAAATTCTTTTAATTTGGGTTAGTTTTAACTTGCTTCAACATTTTAAATCTGTTCCGAAACGTTTTAGCCTCTTCTGGTGCTTTTATTTACTGTCGGTTAGTTTTGGTTAGTCATTCAATCAACTTTCGGTTACTTTCAGTAAATTCCAATTAATCTTAGTCATTTGAACCGGTTGCGATACGTTATAACCAATTTAAATGTATTTGGTTAATTTAAGCTAATCGCCAAAATTCGGTTAATTTGGGTTGGTGTCAACTTACTTTAATATTTTTAATCTCTTTCGATATGTTTTAGCGCTTTTTGGTGCTTTTGGTTAATTTTGGCTAGGTAGTTATTCAATCAACTTTCGGCTAATTTCAGTTAGCCTAAATTTCATTTAGTCATATGAACCTGTTCCGATACGTTATAACCAATTTTAATGTGTTTGGTTAGTTTTGGTTAGTCGCCAAAATTTGGTTAATTTGGGTTAATTTTTAACTTACATTAATATTTTTATTCTGTTCCGATACGGTTTAGCCCGTTTTGGTGCTTTTAGTTAATTTTGGTTAGTTATGGTTAGTCAATCGATCAACTTTCGGTTACTTCCAGTAAGATCCAATTTATTTTAGTCATTTGAATCGGTTCCGATACGTTATAATCAAATTTAATGTATTAGATTAGTTTAATTAGTTTTAACTTACATTAATTTTCATAACCTGTTCCGATATGTTTTAGCCCGTTTTTGATGCTTTTGGTAATTTTTGGCTAGTTTTGGTTAGTAGTTCAATCGACTTTCGGTTAGTTTCAGATAATTTTAATTTATTTCAGTTATTTGAACCGATTCCGATACATTTTTACCAATTTTAGTGTTTTTGGCTAGTTTTGGTTGGTCGCCAAAATTCGGTTAATTTGGGTTAGTTTTAACCTTTTTCAATATTTTCAATTTATTTCCATACGTTTTAGCTCGTTTTGGTGCTTTTTAGTTACTTCTAGTCAACTTTTGTTCATTCACTCAACTTTCGGTTACTTTCAGTTAGTTCCAATTTATTTTAGTCATTTCAATCAGTTCCTATCCGTTATTCTGTTAATTTGGGTTAGTTTCAACTTACTTTAATATTTTAAATCTGTTCCAATACGTTTTAGCCCTTTTTGGTGCTTTTGGTTACTTTTGGTTAGTCGTTCAATCAACTTTAGGTTATTTTCAGGTAGGTTCAATTTATTTTAGTCATTCGAACCGGTTCCGATACGTTATAACCAATTTTAATGTTTTTGGTTACTTACCAAAATTTGGTTAATTTGGGTTAGTTTTAACTTACTTTCATATTTTTATTCTGTTCCGATACGTTTTAGCCCGTTTAGGTGCCTTTGTTTATTTTGGCTAGTTTTGGTTAATCGTTCAATCAACTTTCGGTTGGTTTCAGTTAATTCCAATTTTCCAAGTTTAATTAAACAAACTAACACGATCTCCCACGCATGTGACGTCATAATGTGCCAAATGTAGCATGCACTTTTTCAAGATTTGGGTCCTATACTAGGAAAACAGAAACATTTTCAATGTAAAAATCCCTTTAATTTGACATTAAGACAAGAAGGGTCCAGTACCAGAAAAACTCTATATTACTATAATTAAATCGATTTAGCATTTTACCACAAACCCTTTATTTAGAGCCCACGCTTACAATGATACTACATAAAAGCACCATTAGAAGTGTTTACCAATGTTCAAACTGCACCTCTGCCATTTCTTTAACAGTCCCAAACACTCTCGGCAACAACTTTACAAAAATTCCAGGATTTTTGGACACTCTAACACTAGCAACACATTCAAACTCTACGTTGTGACACTCAATGATCAAACACAACATTACGTTTCTATAGTAACAAAATCCTCGTATATATCACATACACCTGTGCATATATAGTGCGACAAGCGAGTGAATCTTAACGACGACTGAGGGGGGTAGAGGACTAGCACGTAAAAAATCTTGCCTTCCCATAGTCGCACGAGGTTATTCTTACCATATTATTATTGATAATATTGATTAGTTTAAGACGTTAAAATTAATTACAGTTTTTTTTATATTACAGTCTTATAGTACAAAATATGTCATATAATAATATCTCATTTTTATAATAAGGATAGTATTCTATGATATTTGTTGTATGTATTACAAATCATGCATTACATAAATATGTAGTAATAAGTAGAATTCGTTTCCCGAAGGTTTTGTATTTACGTCATCGATGACGTCCGCTCGCTTCGGGGGCGCAACCAAACAAAACTAACCCAAACTAACCCAAGGCATGCCGGAAATAAAAAAAAATTGAAATTTGTCAGTCGACAATGCAAATATTTTTTAGGTTGTTTTTCCTCATTTGGGAATGTCTTGGGTTAGTTTGGGTTAGGTTTGTTTGGTTACGCCCCCGGAGCGAGCGGAGGGCCATGTATAAAGTGAAATATTTGACGAATATATACATACAAAGCAATAGTGTAATCGAATGAGTGTCTCTTTTATTCCGATGAATGAATGCAAATGCACATTGAACAATCATCCAAGCAGCCACGTTTACCATACGGCGGGCAATGATATCATTATGGCAGGATCGACCATCCCTTCATCTTCATTCAATCGGACTACTGGGGGTCTTGGTCAACAGCAATATGTCCTGACATGACCACGTTGCTAACGTCGCAAAATCAGCCTCCCAGAAGCTTGGTACGCTATTTCGCAACAAAAAACGTATACACAGCAGCAGTTGCTTTTGCTTTACAAAGCGCAAATAAGACCGTGCTTAGAATATTGCTCACACATCTGGGGTGCCACGCCAGAGCACACCCTAAAGCTACTGAATTCCGTTCAGAAGAGAGTTGTGCGTCTCGTCGGTGACCCGGAGTTGACCCGGATTCTGGATAGTCAACACCGCAAACATGTGACCGAGAAATCCCTGTTTTACAGATACTTTTACGGCAGATGTTCCCAGGATTTGGCCCGCCTTATCCCGCCCCTGACAACGCCTGTCAGACAGTCACGATAGACGGCAAGAGCGCACCGGTTCGTCGTACAACTGAAAACACCTAGAACATCGCTTTAAAAGAACTCCTTTGTCTGGCATCACTGTGCAACTCACTCCCAGGACGCATATTCGGATGTAACAAGCAAGATGTCCATTCGACTATGCCGAACGTTTCTTCATATGTGACGTGCACGATAGCATTTAGTCGGATGTCGTGACTGTTACATAGAATCAACAAATAAGTCTTCAATTATTTAAACACTTCATGCATAGCCCTCCGCTCGCTTCGCTCTCTATACGGGGGCTCAACAAATAGCCACTAACCAGGTGCTAACCAAAACTAACCCAAAATTTGTATTTTACTTTTTTTTTATTTTGGGTTAGTTTTCGTTAGCACTTGGTTAGTTTTCGTTAGCACTTGGTTAGTTTCTGTATATTGAGCCTCCGCACAGTGTTGCGGGACTTGGAAAAAACCTTCGGAAAAAATTATTCGAGTTCGACGTACTTATCAGCGATTTATATTTATCATTAATCAATAACGAGTTTAAAAAAAGATTTTCTTTAAAAATTTTTTTTTTAAAGAAAGCAGCTTCTGAAAGTACGTATTTTTTAATTACATGCAAAAAGTAATTTAGCTTCGAAAATTATATTTTTTTGGAATTTCTTCGTATGTGAACTTAAAATTTTAACTTTTCATATATTTTACACACACCATCTAGTTGAAAAAACAAATATTAACCGCCTCAAAATTTCAGAACTACGTTGGGTAAATAACTTAGACCGCAGGCATTTAAAAGTTTAGATTTGCACATACTTATTGGTGTTTTCAAAAAAAGCTCCGGCTTCCTACTGTCTCTCCTTGTTGTTCTACGAACGATAAGGTAACGGAGAACACGCTGTATTAATATCACAGCCGACCGCATCCGACCGTGATCCACAGCCACCAGTTGCTTAGTAGAATAATACTAACAAAATCCGCCATTTTGGATCCTCCATTTTGAATTTATAAATATTGACCTTATATTCTTAATAAGCAACCCTAAAAATCTCTATATACCGAGTTTGAAGCAAATCGGGTAATAAATGAAAAAATTCGCCATTTTGTATCCGCCATTTTGTTTTTACACATACCAAATTTCAAGCAAATCGAAGAAAGAAAGAAGGTTTTTTCCAAAAAATGACCTTTCGGCCACACTGTGCTCCGTAGCGAGCGAAGCGAGCGGAGGGCCATGCATGAAGTGTTAAAATAATTGAAGACTTATTTGTTGATTCTATGTAATAGTCACGACATCTGACTAAATGCTATCGTGCACGTCACATATGAAGAAACGATCGGCATTGCCGAATGGACATCTTGCCTGTTACATGCGAATATGCTCCCAGGACATCTGTTCCCCAAACTAACTATTCAAGAACCGTGTCAATCAACATCTTCGCACACACACCGCTCGTCGAGCAATATAGGATGTGCTACTGCAATAAAAAAATCATTCACCTAAATAAAAAAAAAGCGTAGAGACACTTATAGCACAGCTTATTCACTACCAGCTAGAAAACTTTATCGAAATCGGAATGTTGGAGTGTCGGGCACTGCGCCCTGAGCGGTTCAGTTCCATAGTTGAATTTAAAATGAATTTTCGCTTCAAAATACATGACAAATTCGTCCGAAGCCTCGGCTATCGCCCTGAGAGGTTCGGAAATTTCGGATTTTTATACAATTGTGCGTTTTAAAATCGTTTTTGAACGGATTTTAGACGATAAAATAGTTATTTATGCAACAAGTGTGTAAAGTGAACCTTTTTTTATGAATGGGAATATTGATAAAAAAAATTAACTGAAATTGAATAAAAAAGGGTACTTTACACATGAGTAGCATACAAAATTTTTTCTACTACCGAAAAATATATGAAAAAACAAAAATATTATTAAATTACTTTACGCACTAGTGCGTAAAATAAATTATTTTACACATCAGTGCATAAAATATATTATTTTACGCATTGCCCTAAATGCCAAAAATAGGTCAGATTTACTTTACGCACTGCACATTAAAAAAGCTTATAGTAAAAATGTAATTTAAAAAAATACAATTAATTCATTCATCAGTAAAATATAATATTTTAAGATAAAATTTTCTTAGTTTAGGAATAATCCCGTTACCCCCCTAATAACTAATAATTCAATTATTTTCAAATATTAAAATCAAAGCTTCATGAAACAAGAACAAGAATCTCGCTACCTGCACATTGCCCGTTAACACCACTATCGAATAAAACAGAGGTGAACCCACATGAAAATCTATTTCTTTTCACGTACGCGCCGATAGCAGTGACAATATCATTATCATTTGTGTAGACCTTTAGGGAAGAGGCATCGCTCGAGAGCCGTCGAGTCATCAAAAGTATAAGAGCAACTAGTTGGTTTCCATGACAACGATGGCGTCGTAATGGTCGTAAATTTGTTTGGTTTGCAATGATTGGAAGAGCTGGCGTGTAGCACTTCCTTTCTCAGATCAACGCGAAAACACGTTGTTTCGTTTATTGCGAGTTTATTAGGGGACATTCCGCCGTGAATTCTTATAATTATTTTTTATTTACATTCCACGGTTGATTCATTATAGTATTATACAAGAGATATTTTCTATATATTCTAGTTTCCGTGCGTTTTTCGTAGACATGTGATTTGCAACAAATCATTTTGTTGCTAATACAATATGAATATATTTTATTTTTTGGTGCTTTACCTAAAAAATACCGGCAATAATTATTAAATAATTTTGGCAGTTTGGGCGTGGACCCCAAAAATGTTTCGCCTCCTGTCGATGTCCGTAGCTCTTCCCCACTTTTCAAAGCCGCGAGCCGCCACTGGTCGCTCGTTCGACGCAAATGTATCCTAGTTAATATTTTCACCGACAATTGATTTTCAGATGTGTTTTGTCTAAATTTCTAGTGCTTTTGTGAAGTGGTGCTGAAAATGTATGTCAAAACTCGAACTTTGAGGGCATTTTTTCGGGTCAAATGTAGCGGACCTTCCGACTTTTTTTTGGCTTAAACTACTATATAGGACACCCCCTTTCTAGTGAAAAAAGAGAATTTGCAAAATCGACAAAACGTATATATCACCAGACCTTACAAACCAAATAATATAAATAACCACACAGTTCGGCATCGGCAATTTCCACGCCAATGGCTAAAGCAAGTAGCTGCCGAAATTTTAAAGTATGTAAAAAAAATTAGGTGTTGGCCTAGGGTCAAAGTGTATTTAATATATCCTGTGACCAATCACGAAACCGCCTCCCTGCTAAAAATCAAGTAAACGTCGCACTGTTGCCTATTGTCGCGTATTTTAAATAGCTTGAAGGCGAATAAAATATAAACATTATAAATATTATAGTATACTTATTGCGTATTCCGTATTTCCCTGTATAAATAAAATAGTAAATAATAGAAGACAGTAGTATTAAGGAAAATAACAAAATTAAGTATTCAAGTAGGAAATTTAAATATGTAAATTCATTATAGGAAACTAGACAGAAAATAAATTAGGATTGTTGGGAAAAAAATGTGGCAGCATCTAAATATGCGAGGATATTTTTTGCCCGCATTCTTTCCGTATAGGTTCTTTCATTTGGCAAACTATAATCTATATATGCTAAAGAAATACATTCAAAATTATTAACATTATCATTGATTTTTTGGTGGGTTATAAAAAAACACCTCCTTGCCATAGAAAATAGAATGTATTTTATATTGTTTAAATTTCACTCAATATAAAATGGCAAAATAACGAATTTTTCGATTCAGATATCGCTTGATATCCGTATTGACGAGTGAATTCCAGTTGAACTTACAGAATAGCTATAACTTTCGAAAGACAAATTTTATTGGGTTGTATAATAATAATATCGACTGGTCCTCTTTGGAAGCGACAAACCCTACTGAAATTGACTCCGATATTTTTTACAATAAATTATTCTATATAGTATATAGTTTTGAGTCCAAGTATCACAACACAAGATTCCAAAAAGAAATTGTCTTTTTTGGTTCTCACGTGGCATAGCTAACTTAAAACAAAATACTAGATGTTTCAAATATTTTAAAAAGTACGAAAATACTCGAGTTTTAGATAAGTTGAAAATTCTCAGAATAAACCAAAAACTAAACAAGGTATTCGGATGCGGTGTATTCAACTTCGATGTCATGTGCTTCAAATTAAGCACAGATCGAGCAATCAAATTCATTTCATTGATCAATGTAAACGGCTTTTCTTAAATATTAGCAAATAAATTGATTTTCTGCAGATCAACTATCCAAAGGCAAAAATTGACATAATAGAAGACTTCAACGTACATAAACATCGACTGGTTAAAACACTCCAACAAAAACGACGATGAAGGATGAGAAGCCGAGACTTTTGGTATAAATCACGGACTTACTTGATGAATCCGTGAGCATCAAAAAGACTTTGGTAGCCTCCTGGATCTATTCTTAACAACTAATCCAACTGGGCTCATCAGACCACAATCTTATCTCCGCAACCTGTGAACTTGCAATCAAAGCGCAGGAGCCACAGGTACCCCGAAAGGTTTGGCACTACAAATATGCAAAGGAGCGTAATAGAATAATCTTCGCGAGTTTTATCTTTCTTTCTCTTGGAAAGATGTCTGCTTTAAGAATCAAAACACCCCGGTATCTGCTGATGAGCTAGCTTAAGTTATCCTAGCTAGCAAGGAAGCTTTCATCCCCTCTTCTACGAAACGTATCTCAAAAGTAAACCATGGTTCGGATAAAAATTGCTCAACAGCGATCAATGCTAAAAATGCCGCATTCCGCAAATGACATGGCGCCGAGATGTGACAACCGAAAATCGAAATATATTCGTCACGACTAGAAATCAGTGTAAGCGGACCATTGACGTGAGCAAGGAGGGATATAACGAGCAGATCAAAAACAGCTTTTAGACTGTCTTAACGGATCATCATCCTTTTTGTCAGTTGCCAAGGCTGTCAATCAGGGTTTCTCAAAGACGTCAATCCCACCACTGTCCAAAGATGATATCTCAATAGCGGAAACAGCCAAAGACATAGCGAAAATTCTTGCCGAAATGTTTTTATCAAATTCTAACTTAGATCCTCAAGGAAAGACTCCTCCGAGAATGAATTCCTCAATATCAGGTCTGGTATTTTGTCAACGTGAAGTGAAACGAATACTCAAAAGCCTAGACACTAACAAAGCCACAGGACCGGATAGCGTTCCCGCAATAGTGCTAATGAAATATGTAAACTAATTACTGGAAATGTGCTCAAGTACAACTAATCCCGAAGAAAGGTAAAAATCGATTCCAAATAACTACCGTCCAATTAATTACCTTGGTCCATAGTCATGGAGAAACTGGTCAACCATCAGCTCTTAAAATATCTCGAATCATCAGGCATCATAAGCGATCGCCAGTACGACTCCCGCAAGCACAGATCAACGGGAGATCTCCTGACTTACGTGACCTACCAGTGGATCAAAGTCATCGGGAGCTACGGCGAATCTCGTGCAGTGGCTCTCGACATATCCATAGCATTTGATAGGGTGTAACATGACGGATTGTTAAGCAAATTGGCAGCATGCGGACTAGCACCAGCACTGCTTCTATGGGTTTCCAATTTCCTAAGAGATCGAAGCCTTCGAGTTGGTATTGATGGACATCTCGTGGAGGAATTGAAAATAAATGCCGAAATTCCTCAAGGATGTATACTATCCCCCTTACTGTTCCTGCTCTATATCAACGATCTCTTAGACAGGACAAACAATTCAATTTACAGTTTTGCAGACGACAGCATCCTTTATAATCAGTAAAGTAGCGCACCCCAATGACCGCTGCTCATTCCCAATGAGGATATGAACGCAATCGTGAAATGAGATGAGGAAAACAATTTCCAGTTTAACGAAGAAAAGACTCAAGCAGCTGTCTTCTCAAAAAAAAAACAAACACTGACTCTGGCCTCACCCATAAGCTTGCTATGCATGAACGTAGAGAACCACATGTCTTGGCGTAATCCCGTCACCAAAATCGCCATGGCAGCAATTCAAAAGCTAGGAGCACTCTATAGAGCAAAAAGGTTGAATACACCTCATCAGCTCTTACTGCTCTATAAGGCCCAGATAAGACCAAATCTGGAATACTGGAGCTCGGCACTTGCACACTTGCTCAAGATATTAGATTCCATACAGACGAGAGCAGTCCGTTCTGTGGATGATGAAGAGTTGACTAAAAACCTTGATAGCCTCGAACACCAAAGAAAAGTGGCGGACCTATCTCTCGGAAACAGGCCGCGGCTCAATGTTATAAAGTGAACGTTATATCTTTCACCACCATGTTATTACCAATTACTTTTCAGTACTCATCAACCAATAGTGCGGTATATCAAACAATTAATCATCATTATTTATTACGATACCTCATTATAGAATTGTCCTATATATATATAT
Organism: Pissodes strobi; assembly: GCA_016904865.1. Classification (NCBI taxonomy): domain Eukaryota; kingdom Metazoa; phylum Arthropoda; class Insecta; order Coleoptera; family Curculionidae; genus Pissodes; species Pissodes strobi. The sequence continues at coordinate 2 of MU188060.1, read as the reverse complement.
AT
>MU188059.1:13975-67261 GCA_016904865.1 Pissodes strobi | reverse complement strand
TTTTTTAATAATATCTTAAATATCCATTGACCGATTCTGTTGAAATTACGTGTATAATTCTTTTCTAAAAGAACTGACGCGCAAATGTCAAAGCTCCATGCAGAAATGATTATTTGTTTTCCAAGGCACTTTTTTAGCAAAAATTGATAAACCAGTTTTGTCCAGTGACATGCAATATAACGGCTTTTATTTTACGAAGGGAGATAGGAAAAAATACAAGAAGCAAAGAAGTTGTATTTTTAGATGCTTAATCAAACCAAAAATATTAAAGTTACAAAAAAGGTAGTGGCGGTCATTTTTTTGATAATAATATTCGCTAAGACGCCACTGGACCTAATAATTTTAATCTATTTAGGGCTAAATTAGCCTATACAACAAAAGCATTGCCAAATTTCAACAGAATCGAGTAAAAATTTTTTAAGACATTAATAATTTTATATTTTTATTAAACATCCTGTATCTTGAAAACTGCATTTCCGGACCCATGTTTATAGAAACTTTTTTTCATATTTTTTAACAAGGTATCACCCTCTGAAATATCTCCGTATACTTTTCGAACACCCTGTATAACTTTTCTTTCAAATATGATAAATCTGGATAATTTTGAGTTTCGATCTGTAATTCTTTAGGTACGACAATTTCTGAGGTAATTTGATTAACTCTCATTGCGTTCTTTCAATAGCCCAACTAACCCCAAACTAACCGATTTTTTTCCCTTAATTTTAATAAGTTTCTTGATAAGTGTTCTTTGTTGATGTGCTCAGAGTATCTTCCAAATTAAACTGAATAGTTAAACCCAGTCAAATATTGGAATTTGAATGGAAACATTTTCTTAAAAGCCCAGTATATTGCTTCGGCTTTGTCAAGTTGGCTATAATTTTGTACTGTACCTGTTTTCTATTCCAGAGCACGTTCCGTTTTTATCAATTTTACATACTTATTACTAATGGCAGCTTCGGAGTGGATTAATTCAATGCACAAATTCGCCACGAAAATATAATGCCACCAAGAATAACATCAACATACATACAACAGCTTATTTACCTAGTAATGTGCGCCGATATCCTTTGATTTAGGAAAGTGAAAAACCAACTTTTTCAAATTTTAGAAGAGGGCTATGGCAATATTGTTTTAAGCGCCTGGGCATCTGAATAATACTTTTGACAGTTCGTTTAATTTAAAATAATAATATGCTTTTTATCGTCTAAAATCCGTTTAAAAACGATTTTAAATGGCAAAATTGTACAAAAATTCGAAAATTCGGACTGTTTTAGGCCGATAGCCATGGCTTCGGACGAATTTGTCGTGGATTTTGAAGCGAAAATTCATTTTAAATTCAACCGTCCATTAAAAATAAGCTGTGCTATGGATTCAAAGCATTTAAAGATCCTTTACACAAATAGTGCACTATGTAAAAATCGACCTCTCCTATTGGTCGATCCATCTCGTATTACGATATGTCTGCGTGATGCAATCGATTTCTGTCAAGAGCTCTTGTGGTGTAGAGTTTTATACAGCTGGGTCTCATCTGGATGACCTAGGTTCGAACCCCGTTGCTATTTTTTTTTTAAGATTATGTTTCTAAACAGTTTTTTTTTTCTTGATTTTGGGTATGTCTTGGGTTAGTTTGGGTTAGCACCTGGTTAGTTTCCTTTTCTTGAGCCCTCGTAGCGAGCGAAGCGAGCGTAGGGCCATGCGGATCGACCAGTAGGAAAGGCCGGTTTTTATATAGTGCTCTATTTGAGTAAAGGATCTTATAACGCGGATCCAAATACACTGCGAATATAATAATTAAAAAATAATACTTGTGACGGTTCGTTTAATTTAAAATATATTTTTTATCGTCTAAAATCAATTTAAAACGATTTTAAATGGCAAAATTGTATATAATACAGCTCTAGCGGCTAGAATTGGTTTGCGCATTTCCGTCACATTTGCCGAGATTTGTCCTCATATCGCCGCGTAAGATGTTTACACATCAAAAATAATTTTTTTCTAGAGATCATTTTTTAGTATTATCAAATAAATAAAAAAAATATTACTTACATTGTGCACAGCTTTTCAGGGTAAAAGTGGCCTACCAGCATCTTTTTCACGTGTGAAATAATGCACTAATTTTAAAATTAAAGCTTGCTCTTTCGCGCTGTACCGGTGGGGCATCTCAAAACGATTTTTATTAGCAATTATTAGCGTAAAACACAAACCAACTACCAACAAATCAATAAATGAATTAAATATGTTATTTTCGTTATGATATTTTGACATTGACACCAATCGATGTCAAAGATTCCAATTTGACGGACCAATTTAGTACATACGTTCACTGCATAAAGAAAGATGGAATGATATGACGTAACAGCGCAATAGACTTGAACGGACTTTAGTTTTAAGGTATCGACATCTTTTCTTGATGTGATAGTAACTGCAAACTTGGGCATCATTCGAATTTGAATGGTATTCGCACACATTTACTTGTAGATACATTTTAGGTTCATGCTAAAAAGAAAATTTAGTTTTTGAGGAGATATTGTATACGTATTTTACCATTGTGGTAATGTTTTACAAAGCTGAGTGTAACTTTGTAACAATCTTCTTATATGGTTATTTTTTCCAAAATGCACGCAAATTTTATCTAGTTTTTGAAAATCAATCTGAATGCTTGAATTTTTGAATTTTTTTATCTACTTTGCTTACCGTTTCAAAGGTTGAACTTTTAAATAGGTTCGTAATTTGTACTTTTGATGCTTCTCATATTAAACCCTTTCAAGAACTTGTTCAAACCATATCTTAATCTTGTAATTTTTTTTACAAGTCTGAATCTAATAATCCTCGTATAAACTAAGCTCGAAGCAGAGTATAAATAAGAATTTTGGATCATTTTGCATCTTTACAAGTACTCTAAAACTGGCAAGTCTTAACTAATTATTTTAAAGTAGCAGTATGCTGTTACAACTTTTCTTTTTGGAATCAGTTTCAATCGTCTTCTGATGATGCTAACATGGTTAGAGAAACGCGCGTCGAGTGCAAAAATTCTGTTTCGGTATTGTGGATAAAAAACTGTTATAGTGCATTTTGCCGAAGGTTCCAAGCTCAAACTAACCCAAACTAGATGATCATTCAGATATGATGTTAATTCGTTAATTCTACGTGTTTTGAACTTTGTAACAGGTGTAGTTAGATTTGATAATAGCTGATAGTGTTTATTTCCTAAGCAGTTATTTAATAGCATTGCCTTTGCCTTGTTGATTTCTTCATATTCTTTCTCTAATTTTTTTGCATAAAATGATTTTTAGGCAGTCAATCTCGAGGTTTTCGGCGCCTTCATTAAATGGTTTCAAAGTGCATAATTCTGTTTGCATACATTTTAAAACAATAAACATACGTATTTCCATTTTTCATCGTAATTTTACAAAAGGTGCTAGTATTATTTAGTATCTAACCTTTTCACTTCCATGACAACAATGATAACCTATCCTCAATAGATTTTGCATACTCTTTATAGCCTAGGAGCTATTCAACGACGAGAATTTTGTTGTCCCAGATTTTTTTCAGCACGAATGGTACATAAACTAGAGTTTCGCAGATATCAGGATACAACAGTTTATACAGAATACAACGTTGAATTTTGTGTTAAAGCTCAACTCTGTTGATAATCGAATTTCCACGTAATCGCATATATTGCAAGTATCGTCGGCATATCTGAACATTTAGGAAGTCACCGATAATTATCATTTCAATTTTGTGTCCTTTAAAGCTTCTTGGCAGATTTTCGTGAAATGTGCTGTGTTCATTCTCAATTCCTTCCATTTCTTGGCAGATATTGACAAAAATACATAAAATAATTAATGTCTGTCGATTGTAAATTGTTAAGATGTTTTTCAGTTTTTCCCATAAATGATGTACTTTTATGTTGTTGCTTCTTGTTGCCGAACTAGTTTTTTGGTTTGTAAATTTTCCAATTCTGAAAATTTCAGTCAGAATTTGTTTTTTTCAGTTGTTCTTCATTATTTTTAGTATTAATTTTATGTGATGCCACAAGCGGAAAATCAGAACCAGAATATGCTCCAGGATATGGTATCATTCGTGTTATACAGTTTCTGAAAACTTTAATTGCAAGGATGTAATTTATTTGGTTTTTGAGGTTTTTGTCTATTGCCTTCAATAGATGATATTTATGCATAGTCTCTTAGGATATCTGAACCAAGTGTAGATAGTATATTTTTCCTGACCAAACACGACTTCTTGGATATTCATTTTAGATATATTCAGCGTTCATATGTTTGATCTTAAATACCTCTTTGATTTTTTGTTCTTTTGAAATATGCTGTTTTCATTCTTGAGTTCTTCCATTTCTCGTCACTTATCCGTCATCCAGTAATGAGGCTCATTACTAGAGTAACAATGCCTACGATGTTCGTTTTGGTATATTCACGAATCTGGGCCAGCGTAATTAATTAACTTCCAATACATGACATGCTAATACATATTTAAGGGGGTGATTGTTGGACCCATTTCAAGAAAAAAGCTTCATATGAGTCTATGTCCTAAACCTCTTAACTTTTGAGATACAGGGTGGTAAAGTTTTCAAATAAAAATCCATTTTATATAATAACTGTGATACCATTGCAGATATCTTTATAAAATTTGGTACACATCTTCTATGCATCAAGACGCATTTTCTGATGTAGAAACAAATTGATTATTTCTACCAGTGGCGTTCGTACGGGCTTTGCATTGAATAATTTTGGAGGAAAAAATGGTATGCCACTGCTTTTTCTTAAAGTAAAAATAATTTTTAAAATTATTCATTTCTGTGCAAATTTGATCTCTTGATTCTGTTTCATCCGACGCATGGATTTCGCTTAAAAAAATAATAATCCCGTTTGTGCAAGCTGAAATCCTCGCTGAAATTCTAATGTGGTAATCATTATTGGCACTTGAAAGTTTTCTTTTATTTTTTCCTACAGTAAAGTCAGGTACGTATTTCTAAATTAATTGGCAATTAATATTAAACGAAGTCAATAGCTTGAAAAAAGAAAAATAAAATTTCCACACAACCGTTACGGCATCAGATTTTTAGCGATTTGGCCCTGAAGTAAAACGATTTTTATTTTTTTATGCGAAAACCATGCGTTGCGTCGGTCCAAAGAAAATCAAGAGATCAAATTTGCTCAGAAATAAATGAGAATTTCAAAAATATTCAATGCAAAAACCCTTCCGGACGCCACTCGTAGAAATAATGACATCAGAAAATGCATCTTGATGCATAGAAGACATGCACCAAATATCATAAAGGTATCTACTATAGTATGACAGTTATTATACAAAATATGTTTTTTCTGAAAATTTTACCACCCTGTATCTCAAAAGTCAGGACGCTTAGGACATACGTTCATTGAAGTTTTTTTCTTAAAATGAGCCCAGGAATCACCCCCTTAAATATTAGCATGTCATTAAGGTACACCCTGTATGCCAACATAGGATCTTTGAGCCCATTTGTGCCTTTGAGACCTAAAGCTTCTTACATTCAGTAATGCGAATTTTTGTCTACTATGGGATATATTATAATGGTATGGAATACGTGCCGCTTTTTTTTTCACCTCTAGATTTAGTAATATTTTTAGGATTTCTTACCTTACATGGCTAAAGAATACGGGTTTGAATACGAGCTGGTTCAATACAAGTGGCCCAGATGGTTAACGCCTCAAACGGAAAAGCAGAGGATCATATGGGGCTACAAGATTCTTTTCCTGGATGTACTATTTCCTCTTGATGTCAAGAAAATTATTTTTGTAGACGCTGACCAGGTAGCTATTTTAATTATGTTTTATCACATGAAAACATTGTTATGCTCTAGGTAAATACTATTTTTATTTTGCGACATTACTACGGTAGTTGTCAGATACGTTATGGTCATATGCGTTCGTGTTTAATATTTTTATCTGAAATTTAAACATTTATTTTTAATCTTGGAAAATTATCACTTGAATCTGTAAAGTTGAAGTAAAACCAAAAACGAAGCACTTGTTTGAATTAAAATAAGTCGATAATTTTTATGGAAAATTTGATGTATTATTTTAAGGACAGCTACTTTGTCACTTGTTATTGGCATATCAGTACTTTTGCGAATCGAGTTCAAAACGGCAAAGAAAGCACTGACACGCCAGCCCCAAATCTATCACACTATAACATTTATGTCATAAATATAAATCGAAATGTTGCTTTTGTCTATGATACGTGATATACCGGGTGTTTATCAAAGTTGGCTCACCCCTATAGCCACCTTTGAGTGTTTTTAGAGATAAACAAGTGAAATTTGGTATGTAGGTATAGTATATAAATATGTATTTTTTGACATATTCAATTGTTTTCTGTCACTTCAGGTTTGACCGGAAGTGACCCTTACTTTCCTATATTAAATGGGACACCCGGTATATTTTTACTTATTTCAATAGAAAATCACATTGTGAGTACAACGGCACCCCATTTGTCACTTTTTGGCATTTATCATCCTAAAATTTTCAATTTTTAATTTTCAATCTAAAGTGCCATGAATGAGTTGAAACGGTTAATTGTGGATCACGTTGCCAGGGAAAAATAGTTTCGATCGAGTTTTACTTTTCATTTTGTTTTACAGGTTCATTTCAAGTTTACAAAATCGTAATTATGACGTTTACTCATTTTTGTCAATAGAACAAAGGTAGCTCATTACCATATCTAGAAAGGGCATCTTGTTACGAACAATTTGATACCACACAATCGATATTTTAAATAAATATTGAGTATCATAATCTGTCTAAAAGCTCTAATAGTTTATTGTGACGGCCAAAATAAGTAAAAAAAATAAGAAACGGTTTTATTGAAAATAATATAATACTTATTAAAAGCTAAAAAAATAATTCGTTAGGTCCGAGGTACTAGTCATCACACCACTCTCCTCATCAATCTAGGGCATTGATCAGACAAAAAAATAAAATCGTGGGGCGCTTGAAATTTCTATCAATAGTCAACCGCTCATATCGTTATAAATGATATATACATATTTACTCAGGTTACGCTACGCTTAGGGTTTAGTATTATATTATTTTCAATAAAGCCGTTTCACTTAAAAAAAAAATTTACTTATTTTATTCTCAAGTTTTTAGTTTTTATTTCGTTACTTAATATTCCTCAATACATAATCCTTCCAAAGACTTTACTCGACTCAGAGCCACGTATGCGTGTCCTTCCTCACACAATTTCGAACCTAAATACACAACTGCATGGTCTACAGTGCTGCCTTGCATTTTGTGGACAGTGGAAGCCTAGATTTCAACTTTAATGTAAGTATATGCTGTCTAAATACTATGATCCGCCATGCACTGTGTTCTACTTATAAAACCCTTTCATTTGATACCCATTACCCATATTGAAACAAATATGAAATTGGAAATATTGAAGCAAACATGAAATCTGCATTTTGTGCCGGCGACCATCTCAGATTTGAAATGTGTTACAGTGTACAGTATTCTACTAGTCAAGCCCTTTCATTTGATACCCATATTGGCGGAGTTGTGAAAAAATATGTAATCCGCCATTTTGTAGCCGCGTCCATCTTGGATTTACAATAATACAGGATGTATTAACATGTATTGGTATCAGAACTAAAGGTATGTACCAAATACCAGATGAATCTGTCAAGACGAAGCGGGTAAAATTTCAACTACTTTAGAAATATTGAAGCAAATATGAAATCTGGCATTTTGTGCCGGCCACATCTTAGATTTGAAATTTCTCATATAGCACAGCATTCTACTATTCAAGCCCTTTTATTTGATGCCCATATTAACGGGGTTGTAAAAAAATATGTAATCCGCCATTTTGTAGCGGCGTCCATCTTGGATTTACAATAACACAGAATTTATTAAATTGTATTGTCATCAGAACTAAAGGTGTGTACCAAATATCAGATCAATCTGTCAACACGAATGAGGTAAAATTTCAACTACATTAGAAATATATTGAAGCAAATATGAAATCTGGCATTTTGTGCCGGCGACCATCTTAGATTTGAAATTTCTCATAGTGTACAGTATTCTACTATTCAAGCCCTTTCATTTGATACCCATATTAAGGGGGTTGTGAAAAAATATGTTATCCGTCATTTTGTAGCGGCGGCCATCTTAGATGTGCGGTCAAGTTAACCACAATGGTCTGGAGTCTCCCAGTGTCATTGGTTTAAGAGGCCAAAACACGTCGAATAAACCTAACAATCCGTCATTAAACATTTGTACCTTGGAATTAACATCACTAGTCATGTAAATGTCATGCCAGTCAATTTGTTTGAAACAACTCCTAAATTCCTCAGAATTGACCATCCAAAAATCTCTGCTTCTTACCGCAATACTTTTGGTTTTTGACTTATCACATTCTATTCTACAAAAAACAGCCTCATGATCCGTTTGTATTGGATCACATGGCAAAACACCATGATCTACGACTAGACTTATGTTATTTACAATAATGAGATCATTTAAGGTTTCATTGTATGGTGTGATTCTGGTAGGCTTATCAACTATTTCAGTTAAGTTAAATCAATTAAAAATATAATTTAATAATTTACCTTCTACGGAGCTAGTGTTTAAGATAGTTATATTAAAATCTCCTGTACAAACAACCACATCACAGGTACAAATGACCTCCGGAATGACATCGTATAAGCATTTTAGCTCGGTGTATACCACTGAGGGTGGCCTATAAACTACTCCCACCGTTATGAATTGCTTATTATATCTAAAACTCAGCCATAGTTGGTCAATTCTGCTATCAAAAGCTGGTATATCAATAAGGTTTATTTTTAGTTTACTACTTACATACATTGCAACTCCTCTCCCTCTGCCATCCCTATCTTTTCTATATAATTTAAAAATGTTAACAGCATAAGACTCAGACAGCAGATTGCTGTTTAGCCATGTGTCAGATATTGATATTATGTCATAATTGGAATTCTCAATAAAACACTGAATATCCGAATACTTATTACATATGGACCAGGGATTTATATGAATTATATTTAAAGTGTCCTTAATCTTAGATCAAGGCCTCTGAGGGTTAAACGGAATTGCAATGGAGTTATCCGTAACCATTTTCTCGGCTGTAGTTGGGCTTCTTCGTGAAACATTCTGCTGTTGGGACGCTATCGGCGGTATGATTTCAATTTCTCTGCAGTTGACTCCAGGTTTAGGTTACCTATGTAAAATACCTTACATTCCTCCGCAGCTGATAACGTTGTAATATTTTTATTTGAACCCTTTATCACTTTTTTTGATGATTCTTTTGGCATGAACAATTGATCACTTGGTCGAGATACCCGCAGATATATCATTAGTCAAGTTAATGTACTTGTCCAGTGTGCCCTTAGCAGCAGCTTCCATTACGGCATTTCCTACATCTTGCGAAGTTACTTCACTAATATTTTCTATGGTTAAGGGTCCCAAATTTTCCTGTTTTACACTGGCGGTAAAAAGCTTTACAATTTGAGAGTTGCCTTCTCTTATTCTTACTGTCAAGGTGTAAATCTGATTAGACATTTCCTTCTTGTAACCACTCAATGCCTCTGACAAGGTTTTTGCCAACGTGGTTTCAAGATACTTTAGCTGTCCTGCCTCAGTTCTTTTAGGCTCATTTAATTCAATGTGATCTTCAATAGCCTTAACTTTTTTCTTAAGCTCCACAAGACGCTCGTCTGGCTTCACTTGTTTATTCTTTTTAAGTTCAACTTCAGCACGCTTAACTCTTTCTTCAATCTCATTATGTTGACAGCTATATTCCACTTTCTTCATATTTTCCTCCAGAGCAGTGACCTTCTGATTAATTGTTAACATATTTTCGACCCATTTTTTCGCACAAATGAAACAGTGAATTTGATTTCAATACCAAAACTCGAACTTCTGTAGAACTAATGCCAGCACAACTCGTACATATCACCCTTCTACAGTAATCGCAGGGGAATCCAAAGAGTTGACCCTTCTCTTCCTTTGCGATGCATTCACCTTTGCATTTATAACAATCCATTTTGCCGAAACACCGCTTCTAGGAAGTTTCTACAGAGGAAGTGGCAACGTCGAATCTGAAATATATGTTGTTTTGATTGCTTTCCACGTTTGTGATGCTTTAATTTATTGGCAAAAACACCGTTTCAGACGCTGCTTTCACTAATAAAAAGGACTATTAACAGTCAATATCTGTTGTAATTTTCAACTTTTCACACCATAATACACAAAACAGACCGAACATTCACGACGTAAATAATCTCCCACATTGACGATGTTGCCGCTTGACAATAACACAGAATGTATTAAATTGTATTGTCATCAAAACTAAAGGTGTGTGTACCAAATATCAGATCGATCTGTCAACACGAAGGGGGTAAAATTTTAACTACATTAGAAATATTGGATCAAATATGAAAATCTGGCATTTTGTGCCGGCGACCATCTTAGATTTGAAGTTTGTTACGGTGTACAGTATTCTACTATTCAAGCCCTTTCATTTGATACCCATATTGAAGGGGTTGTGAAAAAATATGTAATCCGCCATTTTGTAGCGGCAGCCATCTTGGATTTACAATAACACAGAATGTATTAAATTGTATTGTCATCAGAACTACATATCAGATCAATCTGTCAACACGAAAGGGGTAAAATTTCAACTACAAAATTTGACCCAAACAAATAAATAAATAACAAACAGGTCAAGCTAAATAAATCCGTTAAAAAATAAAGAGGCTTTGGAAAGTATTAAAAAAAAATGTTATTTTTGCGCAGCCATATTAAATTTGTCAGTTTTTGCAGAAATTCTTAAGAATCAATATCTTTTATAATCAATTCGTTATTACAAATTGGCAAATGGAAAATTACAGTCGAGATTAGAAAATTGACATGATGTTAATTTATGGTGAAGCTTGAAAAAATGCCGTTGTTGTTTTTTGCGGAAAGTAATTCCAACAGACGGCATCCCACTCGTCATTATTTTCCAAAAATAGAGCAAAAACTTTGAAATGAGGCCGAAGATGGTAACCGAAACCAATTCATTATAAGTGAAGATAAAGAAATTCCATTTGCCAGTTTGTAATAAAGAGCTGATTATAAAAAAAATATTGTTTCTTAAGAGTGTCTGCCAAAACTAACAAATTTAATATGGCTGCGCAAAAATGTCAAAACATTTTTTTATACTTTCCAAAGTCTCCTTATTTTTTTCACTATCAACGGTTGATGGCCGTCTTAGAGCTTTTAGACAGATTATGCGCGACTGGATATTTATTCAAAATATCGATTGTATGGTATCAAATTGTTCGTAACAAGATCTATCTAGATATGGTAATGAGCCACCTTTGTTCTATTTGAAAAATTGAGTAAACGCCATAATACGATTTTGTAAACTTTAAATGAACCTGTAAAACAAATGGAAAGTAAAACTCGATCGAAACTATTTTTCCCCGGCAACTTGATCCAAAATTAACCGTTTATATAATACGTCAAAAAATACTTATTTATATACTATACCTACAAACCGAATTTCACTTGTTTATCTCTAAAAAGAAAAAAGTTATAGGGGTGAGCCACTTTTGAGAAACACCCGGTATATGCAGATCTCTATAAAATCATGTTTTAAAATGTTCCATAGTTTTGAGTGGATTGCGTATCCGCCCTGCCTCTAGTATTTTTAAATTACGTTGGGGTCTAAATCAGAATTTTATTGATCTCAAATTTTTTTTGTTTATGCCTATATGAACTATGTATATAAAATTTAATGCAAGATTATTTTATGTTATGATGGGTCGGATATAGCATAAAGTTGCATTTTATTTGATATTAACATGATTGCTAGAGATTTGCTTCCCGTCATCAGTTTAAATTTTAAAGATTTATTGGTTGTCACCCGCTCTTTTCTTAAACTGTGCATTACATAATATTTGTTTTACACTAGGTAGTCAGAACCGATCTTAAGGAACTGCGAGATCTGGATCTTGGTGGGGCTCCCTATGGATACACTCCATTCTGTGATTCTCGAACTGAAATGGACGGATTTAGGTTTTGGAAACAAGGGTATTGGCGTAATCATCTTCAAGGTATTTTTTTGAATGCAATATAAATAAGTAATCCCAGTAATATATTTTGCTGAATCCTATAAAAATCTAACCTAATATGCATGACGCTATAAAGAAAATAATAGCTTGCGATTATTTTCTTCCTAGCATGAACACGAGCTGGCGGGCGGATGCGCATCAGTGGTGATCTATTCCGATGGATCTTGGCTTCCCAGAGCGGGCACCCATTTAGGGGTCTCAAATTTAACACCGAATAATTATTCTATTGCGTTGCGTTGTTACTATCTTGTTTGCACTTAGATGAGCAGTTCTCGAGAAATTAAGGTTAAAAAATGATGTTATCTTAAGAATTTAACAAAAGTGATAAATAATATTTGTAGTAAACAAGCCAAAAAAAATCGAGTAAAAATAATAGTAGATACAAGTGAGCAAAGAAATTTGTGACAAGAGTTTGTTTCAAGGCCTACTACTAAGTTTTCATAAAAATATTATATTGTGAATACTATGCAGCGTAATTTTTAAATGCGTTTTTCTCGAAAATGGTGAGTCCTAGCGATTCCGACCAAGAGGGACTTTTTTACGTAAAAAAACCTTGACGAAACGAAAAAGAAAAGTTGGCAAAAAAAAATTTTTCTTTTAATTTTTTAGGCCCCCCCCCCCCCCCCCCCCCAACTAACCCAAAATGCTACGCTTCTGACTAAGTAATCAAATTTTTAAATCCATATTTGAATTCAGCATATCAAAATTAGTAGGATCCCACTTCGACTTCCGTCGGCATCGATATGTAAAAATCCAGTTTAAGGCGGTTGTCTGGCGTATTTGAGCGAGTTAGCCGGCCCATCAGACACAGTGAGCCAGTTAGCATCTTGATAGTGGCGAGAATACTGTTGGAAATTATTGTACACAGTGAGGCGTATTTCGTGGGTTTGTTATTGTGCATCAACAAACGTATGTTTAATATCTTTGTACATGCTTATAAACTGAAACGTTTATATTAATTTATCTATGTATATATATATGTATTTATTTTTACAGTATCTCTGTGCAATATTGCTCCGTTGATGGTTGTGACAGCAAAGTGGGAGAAGGTTTGTCATTTTTGAAGTGAAAACTTCTTTAGGCGCGTTTTGCATTTTTTTTTGTGGGGGTTGAATGACACCGAGCCGTCACGCTCGGATATGTAGCGTAACGTCACGCTCCTCCTACTGGCATGTTCCCGTATAGGTAGAGGGTCGAAAATTTCAGGGGATGTAACCGGGGTAAAAAGAAATCCTGGACGAAAACGGGACCCCGTACCCCCCTCCCTTTGGCCATGGGAGGGGGGGAGAAGGAAAAACTTAAGTAATTAATTTCAGGAGAACGGGAAGAGGTACGGGGTGAAAATTTTTATGGTAGGTGCGCCCCATTGGGGGCCACTTTAGATCATACGGAGGGGGACCGGGGCTCTAATTTAAGGGGGGATTTTGGGGGATGTAGCAGGGGTAAAAAGAAGATCCTGGACGAAAACGGGACCCCGTCAGCGGATTCACTTTCACACGTCCGTGTGAGAATTTTCCTTGTATACTAGAGTGAGAATCTATTTTACCATAAAGTTTGCAACTAGAAACATAAAGGGCGGAAAAAGAGAAAAACCTCATACTAAACTAATGGTATTATTATTATATAAATAGTCTCTAATATTTTATATCAGTCCAAAACTGATAGTTCATGAGATAACGGCTTTTTAAAAGTGAGATTTTTCAACTTTAACGCCCTGTAGTTCGAAAAGTATTAAAGCTAATAAACAATGTATTTGTCATTTTTTGCCAATTCTTTAAAAGCTCGTTTTAATGACGACAACATTTTATGGTATCATGTGTAATATTTGAGCCGTCACTGACGCCCACAGTAGCATCACAAATGGTAAACATAGTACTATAAAATATTGACCTCATTAAAACGAGCTTTAAAAAAATGCAAAAATTTCAGATACATTTTGCAATATCTTTAATACCTTTCGAACTACAGGGCGATACATTTGAAAAATATCACTTTAAAATGCTGATATCTCATGAACTAATAATTTTGGCCGTAAGATATGTTATGAAAAATTCGTCCAGAATAAAAGTAGGATCTAAAAGTGCAGTGCTGTGCAATCCAATATACAGGGCGTTTAATTTAAAATCGAACTTTGTTGAGTCACGCTTTTTGACAACACCCTATATAATAAAAATATTTTAAAATGTCTCTTTCCAAAACAAAATCAACGTGTTTTAGAGTTTTTCCACATTTTTAGCAGTTCTCAAGAAAATCCGAGTGAGAAGTTATAAATGAACACCCTGTACAATAGCAGAGCTATTAAACTATTTTGAGTACGTATTTGAGGCACTCTGAAAATGTGTGTATCACTTCTCTAAGAAAATGTAAATACGAAATCGCAGACCTTAGGGTGGTGGAACATTTCCAACCCTTGATTTTTTTAAGGTGCGTTTTTTTTGCAAAAGGGTCCTTTTTTAAATGAAACATCCTAATGTATATTCGGTATTTTTCGATTCTACATTATATTCTGGACAAATTTTAGCTTATACCTCCTATATCTGTAATCAATAGTTTTGGAGATAAGTACTGACATTTGAATTTTTAAAATTTTCTCTTTTGAAGCTCTTTTTAATGGTGTCAATGTTTCTGTGGTTTCGTAGTACCATGTGTTCCATTTGTGGTGCCAATGGAGCCTCAGTGGTATCACAAATGGTTTGCATGGTACTAAGAAATATTGATACCATTAAAAAGAACTTTAGAAAAGTAGTAAAAAATTTCAAATACATGTTTCAATATATTCAATACTCCTCTGACTAGCAGGGCATTGAACCTCAAGTGCCAATGTCTCAGAGACTATTGATTTTAGACATAAGATAAATACAATGTGTTCAGAATAAAATGTAGGATTCCAAAAATACCGAATATGCAAGACATTTCATTAAAAAAAGGATATATTTTGCAACAAACCCAAGGGTTGGAAATGTTCCACCACCCTACAGTCAGGTCTTCAAATATGTATTTAGACATTAGTAAAGAACCGAGATCCAAATTTTAAAAGTAACTCAAATACGTACTCAACATTTAATAACAGCTCTCGGACTAGCATATATATTATTCTTGTTATATCTCAGAATTTACGTGTAACTTTATATTATTCTGTAGGAAAATGTGTGAACATTTGCTGTTTATTAAAAGAGGTAAATGTACACATTAGCTGTTTTATTTTTAAATTATCAAGTGTTCTAAACGGATAGGAAAATATGTACCCAAATTGCTCATGCCATTCCATATAGTAATTTGTGTGAAAAATCCTGATGCATCAGAATTATCTTCCCTCTGGTTCGCCTGGTTTCCAAACACTTTTTTGTGTAGTAATATAAATAAATAAATAGAATAAAGGGTTGATGAAGAGAAAAGCGAAATGACAAAATGTAAAAACCGAAATTGGTTTAATGTATTCTATTTAGCAAAACTGTATATTTTCGGTTTCCACGTTTCCACGATACTAATATCAATATTTTTAGATTATAACACTTTATAAGTATAAGCCCTATCACTTTTATATAAAACATTTTTGGCTATTTCTCTTACAGTGAAAGTTATTATCGTGTCTAACGGAAATTGGGACAACCCGTATGAAAACTTACGTTATTATTTATTTCTTCATATATTTTATTAAAAAACACGTTGAAAGACACCACCTAGTTAGTTTTACGTAAATAGTATTTCTTGGCGAAATTTTATGATATTTTTATGATTTTTTAAAAAGTTTAGAACTCAAAGCCGATTTGACCGATTGAAAACATAATTATAATAACATCAACAATTAATTAAATATAGTTCGCTTAAAAATTAAAATTCAAGTACACACTTTTCGGTTACTCCCTGTAATTGCTATTTCGTCGGCTCGAACGAATATCGCAAATAAATTCACCTACACCCGTAGCTCGTCAGGCACCGGTGCTCGGCGAGATTTCTAGGAATTTCGTCGGAATGGCCTCTGACAAAGAAGATTAAAGAAAGCGCGGATTGTGACCCTTCTAATCGTTAGTTAATATTCGGTGCTTAGGGGGGCGTTTGCCGACATATGTTTATAGGAAAAAGTTAGGTTATTTTTGACCAATAAAGACAGGGTTGAAGCACGGCACATATAACAACCAGCAATATCACATCTTCTTTTTTCGCATCTGCGCAAGTCCGCGCGCAAGATATTCCTTGGTAGGAAATCCGTCAAACTGCCGCCAGCGGCGTGGTGTTTTTACGACTGCTTTATTTTATTGCTATTGGAGTTAAATCGAAACCATAGGCGTGTATTTGTCAAATAGTTGACATTGTGAGAGACGAACGTTGTGTATGACATTGTGTAATGCAAAAAGCCATGGTCTTTAAGCAATAAGAACTTGTACAAACCAGAGATATTCTTCCAAGAAGAATTTCTTTAGATTTCCTGCTCATACAACAAGGTATACATATATTTCATAACCCATTGATATTTGAAATTTTATATTACGGCTCTGTTAAAGGAAGCTCATACTTATATATATTTCAAATCCAGCCCTGACTTTTCCTACCCAACTGACATTAGCAAGGTCAAATTTAATTTTTCGCCTGACAGATCGAGTAATATTGCTGGTTGTTATATTTGCCGTGGTTGAAGTTTCGTCCACTAATTTTGGGACATCCTGTATAATTGTCGAAATATAGAAATAAGTTGCGAGTTCTATTAAGCTATTTATATGATTTTTAATAATTAAGGGCAACTTTATTTGAATGATGTCAACTAAAAATATATTTTGGATATTTTCTAATATTTGATTATATTTCGGGTCCAAAGGATTATTCTAGATAAATAAACCTAAGTTTTGAGTTTTCAAATAATTTGTGTCGAATCTTTACCATATTTGCTTGTATTTCTTGAATTTCAGTTGCATATAATTTCTTCAATATCCTTATAGTATACCTTTCATCCAGATGCCTAGAATTCTGATAGGTAGCATGTTTCATCAATTGTACGTAATAATAAATAAATGATGATTTATTTCCAGATAAGTAATTCTAAATTTATTTTGACTATGAGGTAATCGATGTTATATATGTATTCTGTTGTTATTTGTCAGAAAGCTATTGTTTCCCATATTATATTTTGGTTTCAAGATTCATATTGTTTCTCGAATTATTTTTGTTCAGTGAATATCTGAAATTATAGATATGTTCTATATTGTTGTGGAGTATTCATATTTATCTTACAAATATTTGCTTTTTCCTCCACTTCATATGTACGCTTTTTGGAAAATAGAGTCGCTTCGGCATAAACTGGGTGTAAACAGCACAAGTGCTAGCTTAGTGACCCTAATGAAAATGGTTAGTAAATGCAATTAAAACAGTAAAAAGCTCGTGCACTCTGTCAAGTTTTGAATTGACTTTGACATAATGAAGTGGAGTAAAAGGCACAAATTTGTAAGATTTATATATAAAGTTATATTATAAAATTTGTTTGGCTTTTTAATTGAATATTTAACCCAATCTAAATTTATTCGTCTTGTCTTTAGTTATTCAACATTAATTTTTTGTATTGTAATTTGTTTAACTTTGGAGGTGATGGCATATGTTCTTATTGAAATATCCATAATAATATTAGCCACTCATTACATGATGTTTCGCTAGCAACAGTACTGCTACTCTGATTATAATCTATATCTTCTTAGCGAATCTATCATTCATTTTTAACAGTCCTTCGCTATCCAGCAATGGATTTAAATACCTTATGCTACTGTCTATAAATAAATTTTGTGACATCTATTCGATTTAAGATTTTTTGGTCAGCATTTCGAAGTCATTTCAATCGCGTAATAAAAATTCCAACTCTGAATGAGATATAATTTCTTCATTCGTCTCGTATGTTTTTCGTTCATTCTAAAACTGTATTATTGTTAATTTATTCTATTACAGGCAGAAGATATCATATTTCCGCGCTCTACGTTGTTGACTTGAAGAGGTTTAGACGCATAGCAGCTGGGGATCGTCTTAGAGGTCAGTATCAAGCACTCAGTCAAGATCCAAACAGTCTGTCAAATTTGGATCAAGATTTACCGAATAATATGATTCATCAGGTCGCCATAAAATCGCTGCCTCAAGAATGGATGTGGTGCGAAACGTGGTGTGATGATGCATCCAAAGCGAAAGCTAAGACTATTGATTTGGTAAGTTATATGACAAGAAATATTCTAGTGAAGATAATGTTACGTTTGTATACTTTAAATACAAATATTCGCTGATTTAAAAATTTAATGATTTCGGATTTTCTCTGCATTTCGATATTTTTTGTTTTGCTACATCTCAGGTACTAAAATCGACTATTTTTAAAAATCATTTTTTAAATCATTTAGTGGTACTTTAGGACTAAGTGGTTGTTTATCACTAAATACATTGCTGGACGCCTATTGCAATTTGGTTAGACTCATCGTTGTCAAATGCAAATCTAGAAGCAACTAAATATGAAAGTCGTTTAAATTGAAAATCCTAAAATGCGTTTTTCTAAAACTGCTCCCAAAAATTGCTCGCATTTTTAAGCATTGGTAAATGTTGGTTTTTTGCAAATAATTTTAATTTTTATTAACGTTTTAGTAATACTTGACATTTACCTCATCCAACGGTAAATATTGTTTTAGCGTTTGTATAATTCAGAAGTTTCTCTACCTTGGCTCTAAGTACTTCCTCAGGTCATATACAAACTGTTCTGAACTGTAAATAAAACCAGTAACAAAAATTTTTACTTTTTTTTGGATGGCGAAAATCAATGAAAAACTTTCATTTTTGTTCTTAACAATGACGGCCAAATCCAATTCAATTCAAATAACTTATATGTTACCAGTTAAAATAGTGGCGTAAATAAACATAATGTAGTATAGCCCACCCTGGTCCGTTCAACACAGTTGAATGAGACAAGCCGTGCCCTATCTTTATTTTGCCAATGAAAGTCAAAACAGATCAAAAAGGAAATCAACACCCACACTGTGTTACTATTATATCACACACAATCCCCAATTATTCGGATTGCGCTTTGACCAAACACAATTAGGGAAATTTGAGGGAAAGGTGCGTCATGCAAATCAAACCACATACTTCCAACACGCCCAATCTATTAAAGAAAAACGCGCCACACTCCGCCTGGAATTCACGAGGGAAAAGAGCATGGCAGAGAAAACCCCGATCACAATTCCCAAACCGAGCCACGCTGTACAACCCTTACCAGTACAACAATTAATCAAACCACCGTTCCACGCACCACAATTTGTCGTTCCACACCCGTGACAATACCACAACACACTCAAAATTGAAGAGGTTTGCACTAGTTAGCCAGACGTCGCCAGCAGGCACTGAGGTCCCATACGGGAGGCCACCCAGCCACAGTTGCAAATCGAGCCAATATTCCCAGTAAGACCCGCAGGCCGACCAATACATATTTCCTTCGTCATCGCCCAACCACCGACGCTTATTTTTGAGTGTTAACATGGTTTCCAAAGAAAGTATCTATATCCTCTCCTGCTTTTAATTTTGAATTGGTTTTGTTTTTTCATGGCACACAAGCTATTTAGGCTTTCCCATTAGATATTTCGAAGCAATCGATGTAAGTGGCCCAGAAAAACAGTGGATAGATATCCTTACCTTTGAGTAGTTGCCTCAAGGTAGTTTAATAGAATCATAAATGATATGGATAGTCCTATTTTAGGTTATTTTACGTTCAGATATCATCACTTTGTGCATATGTACTATTTCTCTAAATTAGCTTTCCATATGAACTTATAAACTTACTATGTTTTGCAATTTGTGATTGAATAGCATTCCCCCACTGTTGCTCACTAGTTACAGTCACTTCGATATGACACACTTCAACTACGATACATGGTTCCACTCTGTGAAATTGTGCACAGGCCACAGATGCTTCACCATTTCGGGCGCCAATCAATGTCAATTTAAATTTCACACAGGTTTCACACAAAAGCAAATCATTACAAATGTAACATCCGTCAAAAGAACGACTTAGGGTGCTTTGCTCGCAAGCCCACGATTCACAGCCAGGATACTCGCTCAGTCAGGGGAGGAAAATGTTAGTGAATTCATCAAGTCCCTTGCCCATACCACAATCACAGTCACACTGAAACCAAAATTCCAGCACGAAAAGACAGACCGAAAAAGCAGTGTCAGTCACAGCACAAAACGATTTCATCAAACACATACACATGCCACACCATCAAATATCACTCATCAACGAGAACAAAAGACACTTTTATGCAAATCACGCCAATAACAATATCAAAACACATACCCACGTTACACCATCAAACATGAACCATCAATGAGTACAAAACACATAATGATACAAATTATGTTAACAACAATATTATACTAAAACTGAGCATTATCCACAATACCGAAACAGAATTTTTTGCACTCGACGCGCGTTTCGCTAACCATGTTAGCATCATCCGGAGATGATTAAGACTTAATTTTAGATTTTAGAAATTCTAGTTTTCACATCTTGAATTCTGTTATTTTGATAACTTTTATTAAATTGAAAATATTTTTTTAAGTTCTATTTTTCCGACTGTTTTAATAATAACTAGTAGCTTTCAGTATCAAATGCTTTCGCTAAATCTAAAAATGTACAGTGCATGACTTGTTATAAATTCACGTATAAATACTATCAGTTAAATGGCAAATGACATCTTGTTCCTCGAAACGTCGACCGTTTTTCCAGTTTCCTTTAGGTTTTTCAGCTTCGTTAAAGCCACTTAACTAGCACTTGTGCTGTTTACACCCAGGAGCCAGCAACAGGCAAACATTTGTATGGTAACCAGTGTATTATGCTTATTAGTATATTAACGTCAAAAAAAATTGAACTACTTATTGACTACTTTTTTAATAAAAAAAATTTTTGTAGGACATTCATTATTATTGTAATATAAATTCTACTCATATTTCAGTGCAATAATCCTTTGACCAAAGAAGCAAAACTCTCGGCAGCTATGCGAATATTACCAGAATGGAAAGGCTATGACGACGAGATAAGGGAATTGCAAAAGAGGATAGACTCTGGGTTGCTAGACGATGATTCCGCTGTGGAGAGCGACACCGACAGTCGAAGCGCGATTGAAAAGGGTTAGTATTTTATTTACTTACTGCAACTTCATAACTAAGAATTTAAATTGTTCAATATAGGTGTCATGGCAATGTTGCTTTTTCGGATGATTTATAGTTACAAGCGTCGCAGAGAGTCTTGATTTTTTTTCTAATATTTTATAAACAGTGACCTCGGAAAAAATTCCATCAAAAAGGAAACTTTTGGAATGGCTTAACTAAAATTTATCAGATTTCAAATTCCTGCTTGACTGAAAATTCGAAAAATCTGCTCTTTTGTAAGAGTTTAGAAATATGTAGTTGCTTTTTTCCCGATGTTAGACCAGTTTTCCAAACTAGATGCGTGAATTTATTTTTTTTTATTAGCTTAAACACTTCATATATTAAGGTCGATTCTCATTTACGCTACAGTCAGCTCGGCGACGCGACGCGACACTACGCTACAAATTGTCGCCAGATAAATATTTCATTGTTTTAGATGAATACGTTCCCACTTGCGCTGCACGACACGTTCCGACGCATCGCTTCGTCATGCGGTAACGCTGATATTTGTTTGTGTGCGTTGTTTTCTAGTTTGTCGGGCTGTGTCGTTTAGTATACGATCTGATTTTCTACGGTATGCATAGTGTTTTTTTAAAAATTGAGTGGTATTATGGATGACGAAAAGGCAGATCAATTGATGACCCTTGTGGCTGAATATGTAGAACTTTATGATTTACAGAACAAAAAATAGAGTAATCGGCTATTATCGGCAACGGAAAGACAATATCTGAAGAGAAATTGTCTTAAAATCTAATGAAACTCGTATTATTATTTTTAATCGTATTTATTTGTTCAAATAATAGAAAAGATTTGGTTCGACCTACCTATATTTTAGAAAAAACGTAGATATTACAATAACCAAAAAAGTAATAGGTAATTTTAAGTTTTCCTAGTAAGAATTAATTAAATACCGTATATAAAATACGTATTTAAAATAATACAAAATTATTTCTTGCGACCTCAGTTGTTCTGTTGAACAAAAATAATCTTTAAAAGTGTCCGGAACTTTAACTGCATCGGCAGAAAGTCTTCCAGAAATATGAGGCAATCCAACCAAAATCGGAGTTTCATTTTGCTTCTTTTTAAGCTCTAGTGTGCTCAAATAGATGTTACCATTTCGGAGAAAATTATGTAGGCACAAGGCTGCTAGAATAATTGAATCTGCATTGCTTGGACCGACCTGCATCTTACCGAAAAATAGTCTAAATTTTTGGCAAAAGATACCAAAGTCTCCGAGCTCTTAAAGCCTATAATTAAAAGTTCGCATATCTAGCAAGTTTCGTCTCGAATAGGGACACATCAGATTTAAGAGACGGATTTTAGCGAGCCATAAAAACGCCAAAATCAGAAGCGGGCAAGCAGCCAAGTCAACAAAAAAGTGGCGTTCATCCCCTTGTAATCTTCTAAAAAGAGTATGGAATTGTCCTTCTTGCAATCTTGATCTAAATATGTCGTGTACCCAATATTTCCTTTGCAACTTTTCCTTTTGCATATTTTCCTTTTTGCATATTCGTGAGTCATAACTAACGCAAATACATCACCATCACTACTCGATGAACTGGGCATTTTAGAAAACATTCACTTTTCACTTGAAGGCGACCAAATGTCAACTGTTGATGGGTTTCAAAAGCATGTAGGTCGCGTTGCTGCCGCGCGCTGTCGCGTTAAATGAGAATAGCTACCAACGTTGCGGCAGTCTGCATCGCTGCGTCGCGCGGCATCGCCGAGCTGACTGTAGCGCAAATGAGAATCGACCTTTAATCTTAATCCAAGCCAAATAAAAATGTCTAGTATAGTAAGGCTATTTGGCACTACTCTTTAAGGTTCTTTTATTATTTTCAAATTGCTTTATTTGTGAGATTAGTTATATCATTAAACATTACATTTTTATGTGCAAGTTTATTTTATAATAATGTTATGATCATACTTAACCTGTGGTTAGAGTTAGAATAAAACGCCAACATTCGATTAACAAATAGTAAACATTTCTATTAACTAATGCTTTTTATTTCAGATTCGACTGATATACATTCGGAGCTATAGAATTAGTTAATTTAAATTAATGTAAATTTGATTTTGTACAGTAATTCATTTTTTTTTCTTCAAAGTAAGTGTCGTGAACTGCGATAAGTAATATCTACATTCTTTAAATTAAGTCATATTTTTAGTAAAATAAATTCCTTAAACATTTTAAAAAGGATTTTTTATGGCATGTATTGAAATGTGTTCAACATAGAAGAGTATTAAGCAATAACAATATGCATATATTCTAATATGCATATCCTAACTAACGTTATATGCAGGGTGTCTATTTTAAGTAACACCACTACGCCGGTACGGTAGGAGCTTCGAAATCGGTTGGATTTTTAAAAGTCATTCGTGATACGTGCTTTGGTGCAAGCAAACGTGAGAAACTTGCCTAGAAAGTTCAACTAGTTTTATCCAGACTCCATTCCAAATAATGAGAAGTTCAATAGAATATATAATGATTTCCCAACTAAAGTTAGTATTATAAATAAGCCAAAAGTTCAGATTAAGCCCGTAACAGGTACAGAAGAAAATTAATTAAATGCCTTGAAATAGTTTCCTGTATTTTCCATGCATCAATCTATTATGATATTCACATCAAGCTATCCTGTCGAGAACGACTTATGATATTCATATCCATAGACAGAATTTTACATAATACATAATTATAGATAAGTAACACTTCAGGCAATCGAGCCAATGATCCACCAAAGAGTGTGGAGATTCTATGAGATGATCCTCATACGAACATGTGAAGACCTCACTCTGAAAATATTAATTGGACTGATGAAAGCAAATTTACAAGAGAACGGTTTTCAGCATAAATTAACGTCTTTTGCCTTATGATGCATAACAAATTCAAATTTTCCTTTATATAGTGCGATTTGAATTTTGAGAAATATCTTCAAATATTGCTGACAACATTATCCGACGAATTGCGTCTTGAGTTACCAATTAAAAGGTGCACATGTGCTTGTGACAATTAAGTCAATTAAATGTTTCTATAATTCCGATAAAAAGCAGTTCTACAGGTGTGCATCCAAAGTCACTAATTCTCACCTTAATCCGACAGCTATTGAAAAAATTAAAGTGAGTTTGGGTTAGTCAACTTTTGAGCCACTCAATTGCCGGTGGTATGAATATATACGTGAGTTTGGGTGCACTTCCAAATGAAGCTTTTGCAACAATTGAAATTGTAGAAAAATTTAATAATCTTTTTGATATCTTGACCTCCTTATCATAAAATAATTCTTATAAATTTAAGAATGTATTTGACAGATCTGATTCACAGTTAGAATTTTTAAATGAAGATTTGGGTTTTTTGCCATATTTAAAGGTATTAAACAAAAATGGTCAAGATTATTAAATGGCCTATTAGAGGTCTTCTCAATTTATGGCAAGAACTTTTAAACTGTGGGTATAAATATCTTAAAACCAGAAGACTGTTTGTTTAGAAAATTTCTTTGGAAGTGTAACGTAACAGGGAGGCAATTGCATAAATCCCACACCAATACAATTTCCAAGTGCCTTCAGAAAATTATTTGTGCAGAATTATTTCGACTAAATTCACATGAAGTGTAGGGAGAATTTAAATGATGTTCTCATTAGTTTAAAATCCATAGACATGGTTGAAATTATTAATTAGGAGTCGGAAACATCAAGTGCAGCAATTTCCTTGCCTGATTGCAATTACCGTAAAGAAACCATTCCAACACATAATTCTTTCTATTATGTATGTGGATATTTGATGAAAATGTGTCTGGAAGTACAGTCATGTGACATTTGCTATGCTTTTAGCAGAGAATGTACTAGTGTTGATGTAGACAAACATCTGTCTCATTTTGAATCTTTTGACGCAACGAAAGGTAGTTTTGGTGGTTTATCATCCCCACCAGAAAGGTGGGTACATTTTATATACAGCCTTGAAAGTATGTTCATCTCGCAGTTGGAGACATATGTACAGGCGAACATTTTTTTATTTATCTCGTGGATATATCTGAAAAAGTACAATTTCTCCATCCCTGTTCAAATTTTCCCGAGCTGTTTGTATTAAAACTATTTATAAGACTATAAATATTTTATACTTTAAAATTTAATAATAGACATCTCAAATGTAATAGTTCTAATAAAAAAAGACAATTCTATCACATGTACAATTAATAAAAATTATTGCATTTTTCATTTCATAATAATTTATTCTGATTTATGAAAACTTATGTATGTATGAATGTAAATAGTAGCGTTTAGAGATGTGTGTGTTCTCTTTAAGCAAAAGGGTTAAAGCAATTTTTTTTAAAGTTATTTGATCGAGATATGGTATTGTTAATATGTGCTCATAGCTTTGAGTAATATTGTTCTCATATTTATGTTTGTGTGGTTTATTAATAGGGTTATGTAACGGTTAATTGTTATCGAATGTTTATGTCTAAAGCTAGTATTGTTTATATGATAGCAACCACTAATTTATTATAAGCATTATTATTATTAGTTAGTATAAGCAGGTATATTTATATAATAATAAATGTAAAGCATAGCGACCTTTATCTATAAATAATTAAACGCATTGAC
This sequence comes from Pissodes strobi, assembly GCA_016904865.1. Taxonomy (NCBI): domain Eukaryota; kingdom Metazoa; phylum Arthropoda; class Insecta; order Coleoptera; family Curculionidae; genus Pissodes; species Pissodes strobi. The sequence continues at coordinate 41,379 of MU188059.1, read as the reverse complement.
ATTAAGTAGGCAATATTGAGTCCTAGATTCTGTTAAGTTAACCGAAGTTCATGTCCTTGGGAAGACAGTTCAAATTTTATCCCTTTAAAGGGTTAAATGCTTCTACTAGGATTTATATTTTACCGAGTAAATCTGTCAACAGTGTAAATAGAGTACCGAGACGGAGGAGGATCGAACAAGGTCGTAAACAATGGAGGTTGCAAATTTTAGACCATCAGTCAGTAATAGGTTTTTTTTTCGAGTCGTGCCTTATAGAGGATATTGTCAATTAACATAAAATCATACAGTGGAAAATTTGAACTTAACCTTGAATCGCAATTATAAATTGTTGTTAATTAAAGTATAAACTTAACCTTGTTGGCAATTCAAAACAATACTCGAATTAGAGGTCAAAGTTTGGTATAAAAAGCTGTGCAGCAGCCCATACCGGCAGACTTTGATCTTCAGTGCGAATTACCGAAAGGGAAAAGCCCGTCTGGTAGATCAAAACTCTCACTTTTAAAAAAGACCTATCAGTGCGAATTACCAAAAGGGAAAAGCCCCTCTGATCAGGCACGGTTAAAAAAGACCTATCAGTGCGAATTACCGAAAGGGAAAAGCCACTCTGATCAGGCACGCCTTAAAAGTGAATCAGTGAAAATTAATAACGCCATAAGACAAAGTGTTATCTAAATTAACTACATATATAAAAAAGTAAACTAAAACTTTCATCCACCAAATAATCTATCCGCTCTTTGGCGCCCTTTCTTTTTGCTATTCGCCGGTCAATATCTATGTGACAAGTGGTGGAGGAAGCCGTTTCGACCCCCGTACATAGGACACAGGACCAAGGACTTGTCGAGGAGATACACTTTTTCCAGTTAGACTCCTGATCCAGCTAAAAATAACATTGTTGCATCAATCCAAGCCGTTTATATTTTTTATATAGCCGTGGTGACCCACGAGATTGTTTTCTGTACCAGTTTCCTTTGAGATTTTTTGGAAATCATAAAAATTTGCCTTGTTGACCATTTGGTGTAAGCACCAGTATTATATTGCCATCTTCTTTTAAATAAATCTTACAACTAAGGTCAAGCATAATACGGAATCTGTAAATTTAGTCATCACATATTATCAATACAGAAAAACAAAACATACTACTTACAGTTTAGACCATAAGAAAAGTAAGAAAAATCAGTACATGCATAGAGTGGACCAATGGACCAGCACATCACCAAGCAATAATCAGAAAAAAGATAGAGAAGTCAATAATGAAAATCAAGCAAATAAATATCAGTTAATTATGCGAGAGGCAAAACACGCAATGGCAAAATATAAGAAAGAGAATAACCAACAAAAAATTAAGAGTAGTGCCATTATGGACAAAAAAGGGGCGTACAGTTAGAAGAACAATGACGAGCAATTTTTGGTGGAAAAAGTTGCGTAAAATTAAAATTTAAAAAACGTGTAAAAATCACAAATACCTTAGATAATAGAGATAATAATAGTTAGGCAGGGCAACAAGCAAATAGAACATGAAGAAGAAGAAAAGAGAAGAAGTTTTTAAGAAGTAACTGAGAAATGAGTATATACAGGACGTATAAAAAATTGTAAACCCAACTGTCTCAGATAAATACCTTATAGGGAAAATCACCAGTCAGACACTTGGAAAGCAAAATATACGAGGAACTAAGAGATGAAATTAGAATTTCATAAAAAGTGCATAGAAATAGACAATATACAAGGAAAGATTAAACTAGTATTAAAGATTAATGTCGCCAAACATAGGGAAAGTCATACAATACTCTTATCTAAGGTACTACGGTAACAGAAACTAAGTAAATACAAAAAAAATATATAAAAATTAAGTAAAAAGTAACCAGAAACTAAGTAAATGCAATGAAACCAGAAACTAAGTAAGAAGTAACCAAAAACTAAGCAAATGCAAGGAAACCAAAAACTAAGGAGAAAGCAGAAACTAAGAAGAGGATTCAGAGGACACACAGGACGATAGTACAGAGGATACGGATATACACTTAGTCATTCAAGAGGCAGAAAAAGAAAAATGTGATAAAGATAAGGAGCAACAAAACAATAATAAAATTGAGAAAAATGAAAGTATACATAAAAAAGAGAGCGAGGACCTCGAAAGAAGACTATTAGCAATTTTGGGGAAAGACAGTAATAAAATTGAGAGTAGTGAAGGTATGGACGAGAAAGAAGACGAGGACTTCGAAAGAAGACTGTTAGCGATTTTAGGGAGAAAATAAGGACATTGCACAAAGTATCTACAAACCCAGGTGTCAATGATAAATACCTTACATATTAGGGAAAATCGTAATAAGACACTTAGGAGTGAGAGAAAACTAGCATAGAGTATATAGAAAAATATAAGATACATTTAAAATGGAAACAATATGTACTTAAAGTAGAAAATAGGGTACATAGATAGCAGAATGGAAAATAGAGTACATAGATCTTGTATATACTTAGAGTAAAAAATAAAGCACATAGAAAAATATTAGAGGTACTTAGAGAAGCAAACAGAGATATATTAGAAAGATGGAACTATAGAATGGGGAACGCGAGTGTTATTGACAACTATCTAAGACACTAGAGAAAGTCATAACAAAAACATGAAGGCGTCCAAATAGAGGATATAGACAGCTAATATAGAGAGAAATGAAACTAGAATCGTTTAGTTAATATATGTGTATAATAAAGTATAAATGGAGAAATGAAACTTTAGTAAAGTTATAATGAGAACGCAATTGTTTTCGATTAATACCGTACAGGGAAAGTCATAGAAAAACATATGAGCGTTTCAAGTGAGGAGAAACTAGGAGAATTAAGAAAAAAGAAGTTTAAAGGGAAACTAGGGAGAAGAGGAGCTAATGAAAAAACATATAGGCATAGACTATATGTAAAACGGACTTAGGTAGTGATAAATGTCTTATCGAGAAAATCACAACACTTAAGGGCCACGTAGCATTGAAAGTTTAGAATATGTACATAAAAATCAGCTGATAGATTAAGAAATATACTAGTAAAAATAGGATATGAGATATAAGCCTATGGCAAACAGTAATATATATGGAGATAATAAAATAATAAACGCATCACAGTTATATACATACCAGAACTCTACATAAGCGCAACAGGATCCGGGAAGATGGGAACCATATGTAGGACAATGAAGGCAGCGTCACGATGTCCAGGAAAAAAAGACCTAGAAGGAAAAATGTTGTAAAATAAAGGCAGGACACGCCGTCCGCATAAAATGTGCATATAATAAAATTAGGACTCAGATAAGGAACAGTTAAAAAGCTATCTACATGATAAAATTAAATGGGAGAGATAGAAAGATGCACAAGGATAAAATACCCCCCTTAGACTCAATATTCTCTGTTACAGGACACTATTAGTGCTAATATACCACTGCTACAGCCATGAAGTAGAGGTCTCAGCAGGGGCCACATGGAAACTCCTCCCTGAAACTATCTCCTACAAGGGAAGTATCCCTGTAACATACAAACTACCTTGGGTAGAAGAAATAATAAATATTCCAGCCCCAATAAGAGGGAAATGTCTAGACAAAGAAAAGAATGAATGCAGAATCTTAAAATATATGGAAGGAATATCAACAGCGTTAGAAATGGAAATAGATGATTTAATGGACAATTATAAAATAACTCACCTAAAGGAAACTGCAAGATCCAAACGGGCCATATCCTTATCATTTATTGCCGATGGACTGAACTGGTGTTGCGGGGTAGCAACACAACAAAAGCTGGATTCCATGGTCATGGACGAGGATACACTAAGACAGCGGTTGGACTCAATCACTAAAGGGCTCGAATCGACTATTGGCATAGTGGGACAACAATCCATCCAACTAGAACAGGCCCAGCAAAAGACAGCAACAGCCCTAAAAATAACAGAGGATAGAATAAAATATCTAGAGGATTATGCTGAGAAAATGAGCAACAAAATTAGAACAGAAGAAAATACTCAGGATAACTTAATTCTAGCTACATTAAAAACAAACTTAGATCTATCAAGAAAAATAATAAGGCTTACCAGGGCACAAAAAAGACAGGAAGTAATCCACGCTTGCAGACAGCACCAAATTCCCATAGCAATCCTGAAGCCATCCATCCTGAGAGAAGATCTCAAAAGTCTCGCCAAGGAACTTGAGAAAGGTGGCCACGAACTAACAATCCCGCATGTTGATATATCAAAGTACTATGAACTCCCTATCAGTGAATGCAGCTTTTCACAGGACCAGCTGGTAATACACATAAAAGTTCCTACAAACGAGAAAAGTAATCAATGGAAATTATCTGAATTAGTTACATATCCATTTGCCTGGGAAGGCGAAACATGTGTGATTGAACATAACACTCTGTATCTGGCAGTAGTTGTAAACAATAACAATCAGGTTACCAGACAAATAACAGGGACAGGGCTACACTTGTGCAAACTATATGAAAACAAATTGTGTTACTTACCAAGATTTTCCGGCGATATGCTTCAAGGACCCGCATGCGCCAGAAAACTATTTCACGGAGCCTCGGTGGAGGACCTCACGTTTCACTGCGCAATGAAATGTCACAGGTCTTCACTAATGGTCATTACTGAAATAGGTGATGATGAATATATTATCACGCACCCTGAAGAGGGCATGGAAATAATCTGTATGGAATTGATCACTCCGATACAGGGCAATAAAACGTCAGCTACAGGTGCGCTAAAAATATTCATCCCGTGCCATTGCCAGCTACAAATAAAAAAGAAATTAATCATTCCAAACCGATTCCCCTGTACGAAAGAAAAGGATATATTATCAGTCACTCATGTAATACCAGCAGCATGGACAAAATTAAAAACGTTTATACTGAATCCGACAGCAAATTGACAGCCACCCAAATTCAGTAATATGGAACTGGTCAATATCCATACCACATCTTAACCTAACATCAAGTAAAGAACTGCTGCAAACGATTACGTCAGAAATCAAGCAAACGAAAACGTCATCCAATAATTATAAATAGACAAACGAAAATCACAGTATCATGGTTATATGGAACAGTATACTATCATTTGCAGTAATGTACATAATATTTCACAAACTCAAACCAACACTAGCCCTATTAGCAACCCCTGTACATGCACTAAGTACAGCAAAAGAAATCATGCACGATATAGTATTTATAATAACATGTAGCATATTTGTAATATTCCTAATATATCTATTATTTAAATTATATAGATACTTACGCAATACGACCAGCTCTACCAGCACAAATCACTGCCCCACACCACAGGATGGATACCCGTTAAGGATAGAAAATCAAAACTCAGACGGTAGCCTAAATTGCATATTTCAAAAGACTGCGGCAGTCGACCCGAGCAATGGAATATCAACATGACCTGCTTACCGTTTCTGCTGACTATACAAAGTAGTATATCATATCATATTATAATATTTAGAAAAAATAGGTTAGCTGTAATTAAAATTATCGTAATGTATATGCTTAAATACGAATAGATATAGAACTGCCTGATATACATAATCAAAAGAATTTACAACAAATAGTAAATAAGAATCTGAAATATGGTGAAATGGTATAAGATAATCAAAATCTAATAATAATAACACGGAAACGTTTTAAGATAATTATTATGCCTAAAAATATACATATATGGTAGGACGCCTAAATCTGACCACAACGGTCATATGTTGCTATTGTATTTGGCAACTAAAAATTGATTGATTGTTATTGAATTAGTTATTAGTTCATTATTAAAACAAACCTTTCTTTTGTTCCATGTAAGCAAAAGGCACTGGGTCAAGCAACATACAGAGTCGACAACACTTCAAGACTAATACCGGGTGGACAAAACTGAGCCAGGACACGAAGTGGACAACAAGTAAAATGAATGAACAAACTGTTGCAACCAGCCAGAACGTCTTGGATCGAGTAGAGATCAGTACGGTCGGATTGTGATAGTGTTAATTTAAGGTTAAGTGCAAAATGTAAAAAATATATATATGTAGTAAGGGAATAGCATATCTGGTAATAAACTCCGGAGGCCGTCGTTTTCTGGACGGAGGGCATGTGTCAACTAACATAAAATCATACAGTGGAAAGTTTGAACTTAACCTTGAATCGCAATTATAAATTGTTGTTAATTAAAGTATAAACTGTTATGATTAACCTTGTTGACAATTCATAACAATACTCGAATTAGAGGTCAAAGTTTTGTATAAAAAGCTGTGCAGCAGCCCTTACCGGCAGACTTTGATCTCCAGTGCGAATTACCGAAAGGGAAAAGCCACTCTGATCAGGCACGCCTTAAAAGTGAATCAGTGAAAATTAATAACGCCATAAGGCAAAGTGCTATCTAAATTAACTACATATATAAAAAGTAAACTACGTATCTAAACATTCAGCCAGATCAAATAATCTATCCGCCCGTCAGTCTAATTGTAACAGCCGTTCAGGCTACCTCTCCCTCTCTCTCTCTGCTGTTCGTGGTTAACATTTTCGCGAGGGATATCCCAGGGGACTTACGAGATATGCATTCCCGAATATTTTGGTAATACTTACAACCTTCTATACTCAACGTGAAGTTAATAAACCAAGCCTTTTTTACACCGAGTGTTTCTATCCATCTCTCCCAACTACCTATATCTGAGCTCCGTCTTCTGAAAGAGCACAGCGCAACTACTGCAACGAAGTCAGGTCCATAGGCAACAAGCGGTAGAAACGTATATGTGACAATATAGTCAGTCATCCCTCCTTTGGATGGCTTAGTCTTGTCTTTATGTGGTAATTTCTTATTTTTGGTTGTACACGTATGCCAAAATTTGTTTATTAAACATTGAAATTAAAATTTTTTTGTTGCATTTCTGCCGAAATCATGCTGCAAATTTACCTTCAATAACCTTTAATCATTAAACATTGTTAAACTAGTGAACAGTGTTGTATTTTATTTAAATTAATAATTTAACTCCATTGTCTTCATTCATAAGAGTGGGTGTGAGGGTTAGAATCCCGTAAGACAACTCGGGTAAGTAAGTACTCCTGACTTACAACTCCTCAGTCTACTGATATCAGTTACAGAATTAGTAAAAACTTTTTGTTTGAGCTGTTGCAAGTTTTAAATTTGCTCCTCATTTCAAAGGTTCAAAAAATGTACCTACCCAATCATTTTGTAAATATAACATCGTAATTTAAAGAAATGGAGTACAATAAATAATAACAAGAACTTGCTGAAACTAGTATAATAAGAAATGTCTATTGGGGAACTGCTGAAAACGTCGTACAATATTCTTTTTTTACTACTAACATGATAAATCGCCATTATTTACTCCATTCCTCAAATGAGAAGTAACATTTCTCACCCTAGGTAAATAATAATATAAAAAAAAACCTAGGTCAATAATGAAACGGAAAATATCAAAATGTCAAACTTGTTAGTTTGACAACTAGTTGTCATTTCGGATTATTTGAAAAATGAGTAGGAAATGATTAATTTCAAAATCTAATCAATTCAGATAATGATAAGGATTGTATCAGGGCTATTAGTAAAAACATTATATACAGTATGACTCACTTTTCATGACTCGCCATAATATTCTTATTAATAATGCGATTTTGTCAAAATTTAGATGGAGAGAAGGTACTTCGTATGTATGGAGCTGTCAATAGATTATTAGCGTTTTTTGGCGAGTAACCACGGTTAACTACAAGTAATACTGAAGTAAGTGCCAAGCGGGCACCCCACCACAAATTGTACTGTCTGCTTCTGTCTTCGCCAAAATACCGTAGTTAGATCTTGCATTGCTAGAAAAGAATATAGATATTTTGCATATTTATTTGAAAATTATCAGTTTGATCAGTGCAGAACGTTTACTCATATTTTTAATGACATAATGGTGACCTCTGGAAATAAGCAAACTAATGGTATTTTTTCGATGAATATGTTCAGGATACTTTATGCTGCCCAAATCCCATTTGGGGCACATTTGTGTAGGAATTCCGATGCGTATGAGGCTTCTATAGAAGAATTTCATGAACGTATAATTTACAAACTTGTTCAGAACGGAAAAACAAACATTTCACATATTTAACGTTTCAAAATTAATCCGCCATGACTCCATCAAACCTCGAGTACCACACCTCGTCACGTATGTAAGTTGTAGTAAGCCATAGTTGAAAAATGATGATGTAATACTGACGTCACGAAACTTCCCCTAACTTACCACAATTAAATTAATCCTCGTGAAAACAAAGTAGTATCCTGTAGTATGCCGTGGTTAATTGTAGTTAGCTCGCGAAAAGAACGCTTCTTGTTACGATATCTGTCAGTTAGACAACTGAACTTCCAGGCTACTTGATATTTCAAACTATTTGAAAAATAAGTAGAAAATGACTAATATAAAAATCAAATCGAATCAAATATGGTAATATATCAGTGTTAGTAGTAAAAAAATTCTATATTTACCTCGATTGAGAAGGCCATTATTAACCTCGCACATTATATGCTTCGGCGCTCCGCGCCTCAGGATATAAAAGTGCTCGGTAAATAATGGCTTACTTCTCAACCTAGGTATATAATATACTGTTTTCTACTAGCTATCAAAAACCTCTGCTACACGTCTTCAATAACCTTCAAACCAGACGGGTGTAAGCTCAAAATGCTTTATTTAGGTAAAAATTTACACATCAACTTCTTAACATGATAAATGAAGTCATGAAATACAGGGATTTATTTTTCTCTGAACGCGCCCAATTATTTAAATAAAATCCCAAGAGATTATTGAGATTCCTGTGTCAAGAAATATATTATAGAGGAAAGTAGCCAAATATCGCCTAATATCGCACCCTACCTTATTTCCTAATTCTAAGTGTTGCCACTTATCCCCGGTGGCTGGGCGGTAGCTTCTGACATCTACCAAATATCTAGTGGAGAGACGAGAGCGTCGTTTCTACTGGACATTTTTCATTGTCTGTGGTTTGTTTCGCCGGCCAACGAATTTTTATACGTTATTTCAAATTGTTGTTTTTTTGGCGAAAGTGTACAGTTATCAGGGACTTTCTGAGCGCCATTATATTAAAAAGGTATGTAGGATCTTGTTGATATATAAATATTTTTCTGAAAAATATCGTTTTTTGCCAGAACCTGTTTTTTTTTTGTTTTTAGGTGAAGTTTCCTATTACCTCACAGTTAGATATCCTCAATATCGCATATATCCGATATTGATGCCAGTGATGATCATGATGCGGATAACGAAGATGCCGAATGTTTTTATTGTTTAAACCTATATTCTATGCGCCATGTGCTCTCGTTGCAGTCACGAGGAGTGTAGCGGGATTGGAAAACATCAAACATTATTTGTGAATTTTATTATGATCCATAAGTCGCAATGTATAGTTAATACGTACCATTTTAATAATAAGTGTTATATAAATATTGGGTGGCTTTGTTTCCTTTAGATGTTCCTAATAACCGATAGTGCGATATTTAGAACCCCTACTATCCGATATTAGGATACTATTTTAAAAATTACGTTTTTTACACTACTATAGTAATTTTTACTTTATCCCAAATTTTTTGAAAACTGTGTTATCTAGCACTGACGAATCAAAGCAGGTAGGTTTTCTACATAAATTTCAGTAAAAGAAACTGTATTGTAGTTATCCAATTGAATTTTCTAAGTTAAAAGGAAAAAGTATGCGATATTTGGCTACTTTCCTCTATATATTTTTATGATGAAACCTTTCAGAAATTATTATCGACATGGGTGACAGGAAGTAGAAAAAACCACTAATCATAGAAAAGCTTTAAATTTTACTGTTAGATTCAAATATGAAACTTGAGCACTTTTCCACTTTAAGTTTTTTATAGTGTAGTCGCAGAGTCGCTTCCTTTCGAGACACTTCATGGTTTGAGCAGTTTATAAACATGGTGTCCAACTGTCATCGGCTCTGCTGGAATCGGTCCCTTGGACATCAAATGTGCCGTCGCCTTATGTCGCTACTCGTTGTTTGTTATACTCTGATGATAGCACAGATCTATATAGCTATTAGACGTGTTTTGCCCCTCCGTGTTGCCAAGTCGCGAACTGTAGTGTACCTTTCATATCATATTATGGTAATACTTATTTTCTTGGCAATCGTATGATATATTATGTCAAATTAAAGTTCATTATCAAATTCAGTGAATAGTGTGCTTGAACATGGACTAAAACTCACCTTAAATATCCGTGTAGAAGGTCATTACAAATTTTGTTAACTTATACTGTAATATATCTTATTTGTATTAAGTAATAATATTATCATGCAGGTTTTTGTTTCGAAGATCAAAGGAATTTTTGAAATAATGTTTACTGACATGTCAAAGTACCATTTAATTTTGTTTTAAACTCTACTATTAATATTATAAATGTGTTCATTTAACTTGCCGTTTCATTAATAAACTATCATACTTAATAAAAAATGTAAAAATCGTATTTTTCTAAAAAAATATGTTTGTGTTAATTTGAGACATAAATATTAATAAAAAAAACTCGATGATTTGAGCGGGTCAAAAAGTCAGCAGAAATATTGTTCGACGTGATAACTTGGCAACACCGACCCCCGTTCCTAGACAACTGGTTCACCCGCTCGCGAAAGCCGGTGAACATTTTTGGCCCCGCGCAAAAAGCATTGGAACAGGTATCTGTTGCGTAGCTATATAGATCTGTGATGATAGTCACTAACAAAATTACATCATAGTTTTTAAAGTTTTATGCATTCTTTCTACTATTCCATTTGCGACAGGGCGATATGGAGTAGACTTTATTTTTCGAATTTTTAATTTTCTACAGACCTCCTCGAATAGTTTTACCTCAAACTGAAACCCACAATCCCTTAAGTAGCAGCAGCAGCAAAGCAGTTTCTGCTTTGATGTCTGGAAGCGGTACGGCTTCAAGATAGCGCGGCAATAAATCCATGTAGGTTAGAATATACTAGTTTCTATTATGTGTTTGATTTAAGGGTCCTACGAGATCTAAACTTATTCTAGGTCATGGGCTGGCTAGTACAAAACTGCATTTCAGCTGGTAGCTGAGGATAAGTTTTATATACAAATGACATTTTTTATATACGTTTGACATCTTTTCTCATGGTTTTCCAGGAAAAATCTTACAAAATTAAATCCTGTGTTTTCTTCTGTCCGGGGTGAAGGGCAAATATTGATAAATGGTAAATTTCTCAAATTTCGGGAATGATACGTTGGTGCAAGTAACTAGTCGTGGCTTGAATTTCAGATTCTTTTCGTACAAACTAATTTGTCGATTGTAAGTAGGGTCTTCAGCTGTAAGATTTTCATTTATTTGCACAATTTCTGGATCTGCTTCTTGTAATTTTCTCAGTTCTTCTTGTTGTAGATTCGATCTTGGTCGGTTTTCCAAACAAACAGGTACTGCACCCCTATTAAAGTTGGCACAATGGCACGTAATTTTTTTGTGTGTATATTTTTGAAAAAGGGGGTCACTTTGGGTCGTTCTAGCGCCGAAAACGTAGTGAGAATCGAAAAAATCGAGACAACAGTTCGATGGGAAATTTATAGGCTTTTCTGTTACGAAAACGTCGGGAAAATGGTCTTTTGAGGAAAAGTGTTAAAAACCTTGATTTACAGGTCAAAGAAATGAAGGTTTTTATTTTATTTTATTTTAATACTTGTCTTGTGGAAAAATCGATTACTTGACGAGAATCTGCGCGAAAAATTATTGCGCGCTATTCATTTCAACTTATCTGAGTTACGTAATAAGTCATTACATCATTAGTTATCCAATGAAATTATTACACCACTAAACTAACCATCGCCTTTCTAAAGTGCCTTTTCATTTGGGTCATTGCGTTTTTCTATTTTTTGTCGAACACCCGTTAAATGCGGCAACACTGTACGCATATTATTAGTGCGTGTATTTTCGCTCAATGTTAATTTTATCCCATGTTATTTCGTTTTTGATGCACATCAACAGGAAACTTTCATTGAATTGAAACGGATCCGCTTAATAATAATAGATAGTTACGAATTACGCCACGCCAAATTTCTTACGGGAATTTTGTTGTCAGTATTTGCTCAATCTACCTTTTCATCAGCATTCAGTAAAATTTCGGGGAAAATGATGGTACCACCGAATACTGCAAAATAATTCAGTTCAATCACACTCCTATACAGAAAACCTCTGACTCTATGTATAGGTACTTGGGACTCTTGTTTTTAGTGTAATTTTTTATTAGGTCAGTAGTTTGTCACCTGTCTTTTTGTAATATATAATTGAATAGCTGTTCTATTCGTTTTTCATTTTCCGACGTCCTTCATCGTTTTGTTATGCCTTTATTTCAAATTTTATATAGGAAATATAAAATATACAAATCAATAGGCAGGCATGTGATTAGTTACAATGCAAATGTGGTATTTACGTCGAGCTTTAAGTTTGAAAGTCCCTGACCCGATTCCATAGGAGATAATTTTTGTTTTTACTGGCTTGTTGTTGATTTCCCAGTTGTTATTTTTAATTTGGGCGTATACATCGCTAAACCTGAATTTATTTTATTTATAGGACTATCACTATGTAGAGTGGCATTTAATAAAGTTGGATTATCCCTCGAAAAAAAAATTTTTTTTTTGAAACATTTAATGCCGATACACCTTAGGGACCATTTATTTTTATATTTAGTCTTTCGTTTTGCAAAAACAAACTTGTTCCTAAATTTACCTTTAATTTTTCTTTTTAATTTTGAATCATTTTGCGCAAAAAAAATAAAATTTGATAATTGAATTCATGTTTTATATAATTTGCCTGTAGAGTTAGGCCTGTTTCACACATACACGGCGACCGCGCAAACGGCGCCGTTTGAACGGTGCTGTTCCATTATGTTGCCGCACACACGGCTCCGGTGCATGTGAAAGCACTCATTATTTCATGCGTCCTTTAGCCATTTAAACGGCGCCGTTTGGACGGTGTGAAACAGGCCTAAGGTCGGGTAAGTTCATTTAGTAGTGTGGTTACTCAATGAATGCTTTAAATTAACTAATATTTTTAAAGCCACCAAAACAACCTTTGTTATCCCTATTAGCCGTAGAGTTTCCAAATATAATTGATATATTGAAAACTCTCTTGAAGACTTAAATCCTGAAGGGAGACGAGACTAATACTTTGGAAGAAGTTATTGCTCGTTTGGATAAGCTTAAGAACCATTCTTAGGACCATATTTTTAGACACAATAATTTTGTTTAAAGCTATCATTAGCTTGTCCCATGGAAGCGCGCACTGCTGCTGAAAGGGTAAATTTCAAATTTAAAATAAATATAGAAATAAGCTATAAATCAAAACGCTTGAGTTTATTTACTCAAAATCAGTAAAATAACAGCACCTGGGTTTCTTGGGAACCTAAAGAAGAATTAATTCATTTTTAAAAAACTGAATGAATGTTTATTTTGACCTTAATATCACCCCCAATTAACTTTTGTTGCTTTACATTTTTTATGTTGTAAATATAAGTATTTGTTTTATTTGAACTTTGATTGACTGACTACAGTAAGATTTTTATTTATTTTGCGTTAAAAAAACGTGTAACAATATTTTTTTACTTTAGTTGCCTTAGTTTTATATTTTTTGTTAAATAGGTACCTATATAAAATTAATCTCCTGCTTTTGTTTTATATGTAAATAAACAGGGTGTCTTATGACGTTATTTTAGGATAGAAAGTTCCGATAAACTATGGTTCTTAGTCGTTTCGTTACGAAGATACTTGATTGATACTGAATTTTAATAATTTTTATTTTTTTTTAAATGTTTTTTTATAAAATTGGGGAAATAAAATAAGCATTTAGGGATACTTATTTCCAAAATATAACACTTGCCCAAATTTAACCATGCAGTGAAGTCGGTATGACATTTTGTTATATTTTTGTATGGAAACTTTGGTACCCATTGACATTTAAAAAAAAATAAAAATTCTGGCCCAGATGTTATTTTTTAATGATCGTAGAAAAAAAATATTTATTGCCACCAGGAAGATCTACTAGATCACTGCTTTGATGTCAATATGTTACTCTATTCTGTTTGTTCATACAACTGCACCTAAATCAGTTATCATTCGTCTCTTCCTTGTAAAATAAAGTAATGTAGCGCAGATGAAGTTTAGGCACCATCCACAGCAAATTAAAAAGAAACCGAACTTATATTCTGAAGCGCTGCGGAGAGTTCTTACTACTTCTTACCAATGAACTCGCTAGGGAAATGTCAAAAGAAAAGACAATAAGAATATATATCATTTACAGTAAGTATATTCACAGCAATCAAAATATTGTATGTACAATTTATCATGTAAACTAAAATAAAAATCACCTTACTACCTAATTGGGCAATTTAAAAATACATTAAAAGTACAGTGAAAGAATTGCTCGAAGCCAACTAATATTTCAATCAACGATTATTAAATATGGCTTAATGGCTTTTTAAATTAATCAGTGTTTTCAATATATCAATGTCATTATGACATTAATAGACCATGTTATTCAAAACACTGATTAGTTTGGGTTAACCGAGGTTGGTTTGTTATACTCTGGGGTTAACACCAACTGACAGTCACCAGCCTACCTGACAAGACAAAATACACAAACAAAATAACACAAAATTTACAAACAAAATAACTTGTGAACTAATTTTATTAGATAAGCAATCTTATAAAATATACAGGGTGTCCCAGAATATGTTCCCGGATTCATATAGACGAAGTGAAAATAACATTATAAGTTCATATAAATTTTTTTCCTATGGAGATATGGGCCCTTAAATGACGCCACTGGAAATCGGTTTTTCCTGAATGACTTTAAACTACTTGGCGTAATTTAATAATTTTTTAATATGGTTGATACTAGATAAGTGCCCTTAAAATGGACCATTTATAATACATTTAGCTTATTTAGTTCGCCAGAGACGGACTAGCGTTAAGACATTTAGCGCTAATTTTTTTTGCACCCTGTATGATAAAGGCACAACAATAATATTTTTAGAGAGCTTAAACCTTAAACTTAAATAAAGGTACTCTTGATCGATGTCGATAAATTGAACCGTTTTCGAATAAAAAAAATTTTTGTTTAATATGGTTTTTAATAAATAATTTTTATGTCGGTTCAACATGACCTCCTTCTAATCTTATGCATTCTCTAGCTCTAAGAATTGAAGATTGTTTGACCCTTCACAATGCCCCAATAGTGTCAAGTTTAAACTCTCCAAAAATATTATTTTTGTGCCTTTATTATACAAGGTGCCAAAAAAATTAGCGATATTGTGTTAAAGCTAGTCCGTCCCTGACGAATTAAATATGCCAAATGTGTTTCAAATGGTCCATTTTAAGGAGACTTATCTAGTTTTTTTGTATGGCAGTGGCACACACAGTAAAGGGAGATCCTATGGCGCTCGACGAGCGGTGTGTGTGCGAAGATGTTGATTGACACGGTTCTTGAATAGTTGTAGGTTGTAATTAGTGGGAAACAGATGTCCTGGAAGTGAGTTCCACAGTGATGCAGTGCGCCAGACAAAGGAGTTCTTGTAAAGCGATGTTCTAGGTATTTCTAGTTGTACAACGAACTGGTGCGCTACTGCCGTCTGTCGTGACTGTCTGACAGGAGTTGCCAGGGGCGGGATGATGCGGGCCAAATCTTGGGAACATCTGCCGTGAAAGTATCTGTAAAACAGAGACATCTCAGCCACATGTCTGCGGTGTTCCAGACTATCCAGATTCCGGGTCGCCGACGAGACGCACAGCTCTCTTCTGAATGGAATCCAGCAGCTTTAGGGTGTGCTTTGGTGCGGCACCCCAGATATGTGAGCAATATTCTAAGCACGGTCTTATTTGCGCTTTGTACAGCAAGAGCAACTGCTGCGGAGTATAGAGTTTTTTGTTGCGAAATAGCGCACCAAGCTTTTGGGAGGCTGATTTAGCGATGTTAGCAACATGCACGGTCATGTCATGACATATTACTGTTGACCGAGACACCCAGCAATCCGACTGACGAGGATGAAGGAAAGGTCGATCCTGCCATAATGATGTCAGGGCCCGCTGTATTGGCCCTCTTGGTAAACGTTGCTGCTTGGGTCTTTGCTGCATTGAACTGGACCAAATTTCGGTCGCCCCAAGTTTGAACTTTCTCCAGGTCTTGATTAATAGCTGTAATCTGCTCCTGTCTGCGGTGGTGAGTCTCAGTCGCTGGTAAGGGTTTTTCTGATCTAAAGTGGGAGACAAGGGTACTGTCATCTGCAAAACTGTAAACAGGATTATTCGTTTCGGTCGGCAGGTCGTTAATATAGATGAGGAACAGAGTTGGTGAAAGTATTGCGCCCTGAGGCACGCCCGCGTTGATGGTGAATGTGTCCGAGATGTGTCTGTCCATCAACTGCAACGTGTAGGGATCGGTTCTTAAGGAAACTGGCCAGCCAGCTGCAGAGAGAGGCTGGCAGTCCGAAGGACGGCAGTTTGTTGAGCAGTCCGTCATGCCAAACTCTGTCGAATGCCTTTGAAATATCCAGCGCAATCGCTCGAGACTCTCCGTAGTTTTCAATTGCCCTACTCAATATATGAGTGACATCCAATATATCTCCTGTCGATCTCTCTTTGCGAAAGCCGTATTGACTATCGCTGATTATTCTGTTGTTCTCGAGGTACTTGAGTAGTTGCTGGTTGACTACACGTTCCATGACTTTGGAGATTATTGGAAGCAAGGCAATTGGGCGATAGTTTGAGGGCATGGTTTTCTTGCCTTTTTTTTGGAACAGGTTGCACTCGAGCGACTTTCCAAGAGGATGGGTAAATCCCTTTTCCGTAAGAAAGAGAAAAAAGCCTGGAAAAAACGGGTGTTAGTTCGTTGGCGCAGTTCTTTAGCACGATGGCAGGTATTCCGTCCGGTCCTGATGCCTTTTGCGTATCTAGTTCTTTAAGGATCTTGCGAATATCATGGTGATGAAACTTGACTTCTGTCATGGTAGTGTAGATGTTCGATATGTGGGGAGAGTCTTGCCTTGGGGGACGTCTAAGGTAGAGCGCGATGAAAACATTTTAGCGTGCATGTTTGCTTTTTCCTTGGCTGTAGTCGCCGTGATGCCACGTTCGTCCGTCAAAGGTGGGAGAGACGTTTTTGTAAAGTTGTTACTTACTGCATTTGCTACCGACCAGAAACTCCTGGAACCACTGGGCCATTGCAAAAGTTTATTCCTGATCCTTTGATTGTGTTTGTCCTTAGTTTCGTCGATCACACGCTTGCACCTGTTTCTCGCTTCGATAAAATAATTGCGATCTTCAGCGGTCTGATTTTGCTGCCAGTACTTGTAGGCTTGCTGTTTCCTACCTACAGCCCTTTCGCATCTTGTGTCGAACCAGGGCTTTCCTTTTGATGGATTTTGGTGGAATTGGCTTTCCTTTTGATGGAATTTGGTGGAATTTGGGATGTATGCTTCCATTCCTGAGGAAATTACTTGCGTGATCTCTTGGCAGTAAATTGACGGATCGTCAGTACCAAAGCAGACGTGGAGCCAAGGAAAATCTAGGTAGAACTCCCTTAGATCGTCCCAGTTTACGGAATTGTAATGCCATATTTTGCGAGGCAATGCTGGGTCCATCTGTATGAGTGGCATGTCACACACCGTTGTAATAACTTTGTGGTCGCAAGTACCTAATGGCGGACCAACTGTAATTTTGTACTGGTCAGGATTGGTGGTTAGAAAAAGATCCAGGAGGGCGGCGAATTCGCCCCTCTCTGAGATTCGAGTTGGTTCGTCTACAAGTTGAGTAAGCCCGCAGCTGATGGCAAATGCTTCAGCTTCTCTACCTTCGTTGTCGGTCTTGTTGTGATGTTTGAGCCAGTTTGTGTTGTGGGCATTGAAGTCTCCCAGAACGATCATTTCTGAACTGGGGTGATCGACCTGTATTGAGTTAAAAGTGGTAGCTAGTGTTGAGAAAAAGCTTTGGCTGGCTCTGTCGCTCGGAGGGCGATAGTGACAACATATAAACTTCGTTAATCCCTTGGCGGTGAACTTGAGCCGCATGACGTCAAGGTTGTTCGGTTCGAGTGTTTCCTCGCGGTGACATGAAAGGTCGCTTCGGACAAATAGGCATATTCTGAACTTATGTCTAAATCGGGTATGTAAGTCGTAACCAGGATAGGGGTAGTTGACTGTTGTTGTAGAACATACTTGTGTTTCTGTAAGGGCTAGCATGTGTGGTCTATTTGCTTGTAGATGTTGGTGTACTGAATTTATGTTTGTATTTAGGCCTCTTATGTTGCAGAAATCTATTTTAAATTGGTTCGGTATCTTTGCTATCTGTGAAATGCGGAATGAAGGGCTCCCAGGGCCACCCAGCGCCCGGAGATTCGAATGGCCGGGGAGTTTACTTCCGGAATATTTTGATCCTGGAAGCACCATCATGTCCATATATTCCTACTGTGGAAGCCGGGAACACCAGCGCGGAAGCGAAACGTGATTTGGGAAAACCACTTAGCGCCTCCCAGTTCTGGTGGGGTGGTCTTTCACCGGAAGATGCGAGTAGGCGTATGCATCTACCACCTGGGGCCGCTTCCACTGGAAGCATCGGCCTCAGACTCATTGCTCTGGTGGTCCCTAGTCTGACAGGAGTAAAAATGGGGTTTGTTGGATCACTCCCCAGTGATCAGCTCCAGACTTTGTACTCTAGTGTTCTCCAGCCTGGAGGAGGACGATGAGATTTGATGGGCCACATCCCGTGGCAACTTGGAATAGCGGGGGCGTCACTCCCCGTAATCAAACTGCTCTCAACAGTTTGACGTTCCTGCCTGCTAATACAATGCAGCCCCTCTTGTGACAAACTGTCATTGATCAGCTCCAGACTTTGTACTTCGGTGTTCTCCAGTCTGGGGGAGGACGATGGGATTTGATGGGCCATATCCCACGGCAACTCGGAGTGGCGGGGGCGTCACTCCCCGTTATCAAACTGCTCTCATCAGTTTGACGTTCGTGCCTGCTAGTACAATGCAGCCTCTCTTGTCACAAACTGTCATTGATCAGTTCCAGACTTTGTACTTCGGTGTTCTCCAGCGTAACGGTGGGATTTGATGGGTCATATCCCATGGCAACTCGGAATGGCGGGAGCGTCACTCCCCGTAATCAAACTGCTCTCACCAGTTTGACGTTCCTGCCTGCATCATATTCAAAAATTATTAAGTAGTTTAAAAGTTATTCAGGAAAAAGCCGATTTCCAGCGCCGTCATTTAGGTTCCCAATTGAGAATAGAGAAAACTTATTGGAAATGATTATTTTTCATTGTCGCGAAATAAGGACTAATGTTGGGGCATTGTGGAGGGTCAAACAATATTTAATTCTTAGAGCTAGGGAATGCATAAGATTAGATGGAGGTCATGTTGAACCGACATACAAAATTATTTCATAAAAACCATATTAAACAAAAACATTTTTTATTCGCAAACAGTTCAATTTATCGACATCGATAAAGAGTACCTTTCTTTAAGTTTCAAGTTTAAGCGCTCTAAAAATATTATTGCTGTGCCTTTATCATACAGGGTGCCAAAAAATTAGCGATATTGTCCTAACGTTAGTCCGTCCCTTGCGAACTAAATAAGCTAAATGCAACAGGGTTCATTTTAAGGACACTTATCTAGTATCTACCATATTAAATAAATATTAAATTACGCCAAGTAGTTTAAAAGTTATTCAGGAAAAACCGATTTCCAGTGGCGTCATTTAGGGGCCCATATCTCCGTGGGGGGTGGGGGGGGGGGGGTCTTGTAGGAAAAAAAATATATGAACTTATAATGTTATTTACACTTCGTCTATGTGAATCCGGGAGATTGCCCACATATTCTGGGACACCCTGTATATTTTATTGAGGGCAGGCTGCTGCTCTGTTACATCTTTAATATGGTCTTCAGAAAATCTATGTTATTATAATAATTCTAAGGATAATTAGTACACTGCTTTTAGATGCTTCAAAATAATTATTAATATATTTTTCTCTACATATGTATCGGCTTGATGAGGCCTTTATCAAGAGTAGTTGAATACTAAAATCAAAAATGTTACACCCTACTAAACCGCCTGACGGTATTTTGTTTTATTGCACTGTCAATTATGCAGGTGTTGAAAGAGCAGGTCAGTTGGTCGTTCGTATTTAAAACGTCTGTTTTTTGTGACTTTTGGATTTCTAGGTACTCCAATAGGTTCAACCTTTTGCTTTTTGTTTCGGTGTGCAAAAGTTTGACATTATTCGTATCTATAAAATGGTTATTATCTATACAATGTTTTGAGAGGCCAGAGTTTTTAATATTATGTAAAATGGATTTTTTGTGTTCTTTAATCCTAATACTTAAGTTTCGACCAGTTTGTCTTCACAGCTCACACAATTTATTTTGTAAACACCAGATTTACATTGTTTGTCAATTTTGTCTTTATTGTTTATTAGGCTTCTCCCTAGATTATTCTTATGAACCTGAATTATTTTACAGCCCAATTTATTTAATTTTTTTGAAACTTTATCTGTAATTTTCGGAATATAATTGATGAATTTAAACGGCTCCTTTTCTAATTCTAATGTAGGGTTATAAAATTGTTTATTTAAAGTGTTCTTCTGTTTTTTCTTTATTAATTTGTCAATTAAAGCGATCTTATAACCGTTGTTAATTGGGATCTATTTGAGAATGTATACTTCTTTTTGGAAACTCGCCGAGTCTAGGGGAAAGCTGAAAAGTCTATGGATGAGACTATGAAAAGCAGAAAGTTTTACTTGCCAAAATTGGTTAGAGTCTTTGTGAATTCTTGCATCTGTTGTTTTAGGTTTCCTATATATATCAAATTTAAGTGAATCTCTTGTCTTTGTAATCCTTATGTCCAAAAAGTTTAAAATGTTGTTAGATTCTTTTTCCATGGTAAATTGAATTCTATTGTTTAGGAAATTTAAAAATGGTAAAAAGGTATCTAAGTTTCTGTTGGTTCCTGTAAAGATGCAAAATATGTCATCCACATATCTACCCCAAAAAATATATTTCTGATTAATGAATTCTTGGTGTTGAATAAATGCTGTTCAAAATCAGCCATAAAAATCTCGGCAAATAAAGGTGAAATTGGAGAGCCCATTGGTAAACCATTAATTTGTTTGAATATTTCATGATTATACTGGAAATAATTTTGATCTATACATGTACGAATTATAGATTTGAGATAGCTTTTTTCTTTTACTAAATTATCAGTTATCTATTAGTCCGTTAATAATACGTGAAAGTTTGTTTAACGGTATGGAGCTAAACCTAAGGTGTCAACACACTGGTACTGCGAACCCGGTTATAGCTAATGAACAAAGATTGACGAAAAGGCCGAAAAATACAGTAAGTAAAGGATTAGGGTAAATCGGCGTTCATTACAAAACCCATCCTGAGACTTCGATTTCACAAGGGGAGAGAAAAAATGCTTCTTTCTGCACTTAAAACAGCTTTTTTGATGGCCTATTTCTAAAGTAATATTACAAAATAAATAATTTACCCTAATTTCAGAACTTATACATCTCTCTTATCTTTGTTAAAAGTCAATGCCGACTCTTACTTCCTGAAATAAAATTTAAAACAAGGTGCTAATTCGGCTAACTTAATTATTTTAAAAATATTTTGTGATATCGGCTTTTTTTCTTGAATTAAATAAGTTATCTGTATTAACGCATCTTTTTTTATTCCAGAATAAGAAGGCTTTTAATTTTAATAACCAAACAAAATCAAATTTCGGTAATGAGATAGAACGTTAAATAGATTTTAACGTTCATGGGTTATATGGGTATCTTGTTACTGTTTCTATTCTGATAATGCCTAAAAAAATGCCTTGTTATGTAGGTACATAGAGCTTTATTCAATTTTCAAATATTTTACTATTTTATTTCACCAAAAATATGAGGGGTAGAAGAGCCCCATTTTTTTTTATTTTGAACAGAAAATCGTAAAACCCAGCCCAAACAAATTTTATTTTTCGTTAGGATCGAAAGGTGCTAAGTCCACCTCTTGTAACAGGAGCATAGGAGTTAAGAACGCGATCTGATTTTTATCGCTGTATCGCTCTTGAAGATTCGCGTGTACCTACCACAATTTTGAGCCTCCACGCAGGCGTACGTCCTATTTCATATATTAAGTTATTTTTTCTTGATTTTGGGCATTGCCATGGGTTAGATTGGGTTAGTTCAGGTTAGGTTAGTTCGGGTGAGCCTCCGAAGCGAGCGGAGCGACGCGCGTGAACACCGAGCTGCTGCCAAATGCGCAGGTCGGAAGTCCTGGCCTGCCTATTTACCTTCACGGTGCAACAACTAGCTCCTACTAATTTTCTAATGCGCAACTCCAAATAGAAATCTCTTTGTTTACATTTCGCGGTCGTAAATTTGCCATGTTTGGTCTATTTATTGCTTATCCACTCTTATACAAATCAATGCTCAAACTACATGAACTGGATGAACTTCACTATCAAGATGACGAAATCGAAACCATCACCGTTTTTCCACCCGAAGCCGGAGGAATTACCGATGAAGAAAGTGGAGATAAGAGAGAGGCTGATATAAATCATCTACCAACCAGGCAGAATTCTTCGATCAGAAGTGGAAGTGACTTTGGTAACTACAAATAACGATCAGTCAGAATCAGAAGAAAATTTAGCAGGTATATGTAATAAAAAAAACAACAAAAACAAGGAAAACCATTGCGGGTTCATCGTTGAAGTGGTCGGAAAATCTAGATGACTTTTTACCTAGTTCGGGACCCGGAGATACTGCGGTCACCTGTAAGTGACACATATTTTTTTGTAATACTAATAAAAAAAAATTGTTTTTGATTCTTTTGTTTGATCTTTGTTCAATTTTAAATTGGATATGTTATATATCAGCTATCTCCCATAAGATGAAAAGCCATGGGCGCTGAAGGGTTAAAGTATGCTCAACAATCTAGACATATAGACTATGAATACTTACTGATCCCGAACTATTTTTAAGATATTGACATAGGTATGCAAAGTGGGATCCGAAGGACGAAGTTTAGAATAGGATTTTTTGTACATTTCGTTAATTTTAAATTCTTCATCTACAAATGTCAACATATGTTTTAAATGATCTTTTAATGAGTATGGTCACTACAGTAACTTCAGAATACCAAAATTAGATAGGGACATGCGAGCTATTTTGATCCAAGTTGCAACGTTTGCATTCTGCAGCCATTTACGTTCAATATCTCGAAAACTGTTGAATTTAGGTTAGTGAGTTATATAAATCAATTATATATATATATATATATATATATATTTTCTCTGATGGTTCACATTTGATATTAGGTCATCACCACTACAGCTAATAAATACCTCAGTCTAATAAAGCTTCGATTAAGGTGCATAATACATATTTATAAACACTCACGCACTTGTGTCATCGTTCTACACATTTTACACTTTACGTAACAGCAGTTGTAGAATTTGCATTGGCATCTTTCGATTTTCTCTTCGACGACTGTACGGTAACCTCGTCCACAACAGAGAACTCTGCAGCTGTCCAGACCGGTGGATGAAACGTTGCAATGCCTACAAAAACAAATTATAATTTCATCAAAATGATGCTCTTTACTTTGTATTAACGCTTCCGTGACTCCTAGTGTAGAGTTCGATCTGCTTTTCAATAAGCCTTTGTTATTAATAATTGATGAATCTATTTAAAATTCTGGTATAATTAAAATCACATGTACAAATTTGAAATTCACCATTGACATGCTTGATGACGGATGAAAATAGTGGTCTATTTTCAAAAAGTCATATAAGATCAGCATTCGTAAAAACTGGCATGAGGAGGCTGGGCAATAATATGATCTTAGTTTCCAAAAAAAAAAAAAATGGTTAATACGACTGAAAAATCGACCACTATTTTCACGCCTCAGTAAGAACGATAAAGGCGAATGTGTTTTTATTTACTTAGCCAGTAGTTATGATATATATGAGAAGAGTTCCGTGAATTAATAACAAAGGTATAGGGGTGGGTCCCTAAAAAGCGAACCACTCTATATATACAGGGACTACTAATAAAACGTATTCATCCAGTTTTCTCGTTAACCAATAGTTTTTGTAACTAGAGGAACGTCGATTTTGATTCTGAGGGGGCATATTTTACAAATACTTTTTCAAATACAGTGGCTGAAAAAATCTGGCACCAACTGAATTTTTTTTAATGGAGTATATTTTTCCATTAATTTTTTAGTTCTAACAGAAGTCTAGGTATTTTTATGTAGTATACGTCATCATTTTGGTTGTAACATTAGTTGCTAAGTTATTAAAGATGCATTAGATTGGAAAAGTTTGTTTTGCCAAATGCTGAAAATGATCACCATTGACCTCCTTCGAAAAAAAATTATACTATATAATTTTTCTTTTCCTCCATACAAAAATATAATTTATATTCAAATGCGATGTCTGTTGTTAAATAAAATTTTAGCCGTTATAAGTGTAACGAAGTTACTAAATTTTTAGGGCATGGTATACACACACATAGGATTTAACTTTATTATTTTAGGAGAACCAACTTCGTTCTCTTCGTCGATTTGAACGTAAACCTATGGGTTCTGGTTCTGCAAAGTATTCCGTCGCGATACGCTAGGAAACCGCGTTCACCGCGTTAGAACGCTGGCATCGTCTGCCGTGAATCGTGCACGGCGAGTTCCCTACCTAACGACCGGCCGTAACACGACCCTCTCTACGCGCTGAGTTAACAAAACCGCTGAGAAGGCAGAATCCACCCGGGTTCTCGAACAAGCAGCCGCAAGCCGACCAGACCACTCCACCGAAGATTATACTAGCGTTTTCAGACAGCGGTCTGTTTTGATATTTTCTGATGACCTTCGGCGACTGGCCAAGAAAAGGAAACTAACCAAGTGCTAACCAAACCTAACCCAGAATCAAGGAAAAAAAACTTTTTACAAACATAACCTTAAAAAGAATTAAAAACATAGCTTGGCACTGACGGGGATCGAACCAGCAACCTTTACATCACAAACACACTATCTAACCACTGACCTATCAGATGATTACAAAGGATCCAGTGTACCGCGAACACATGGGTAATTCTGCCGATTCGGCCAACACGTCGTGGAACCGACCAGAAAAGGTCAAAACAGATCGCTGTCAGAAGACGCTACTGAAGATTACAACCACCACCGCCCAGCCGGTACCGAACCAACGTCGCTTTCTACAGACCGCAGCCGCCATGATAATGCACAGTTTGAGTAGGGTATTACCGTCAATCAAATCGTGAGTGCTTCGATTTTAAACATTATAGGAAGGTGATGTCAGCGGTATATCTAACAGGTATTATGTATAGGCTGAAAGTTAGAACTGAACCTGTCAAAAATGCATAACGGTATTAAAATAGTTACATTTTGAAGTTTCTCACTGACAATGTTGCAGAGCGGCCATTTTACTTTCTTGAAAAATTGCTTCTGCAGTGACGTCTCATCATTAAAGATGATATATAAAGCAGAATACGAATATGCAAAAAATACATACAAGGTGCTTTTTATTTAAACTATAAATAAAGTTACAGTGGGTTACATTTGAATCTTCACTATTTAGCTTCATTATTGACTGGCAGGAACGTCAAACTGGTGAGAGAAGTTTGATTACGGGGAGTGACGCCCCCGCCATTCCGAGTTGCCACGGGATGTGTCCCATCAAATCCCATCGTCCTCCCCCAGGCTGGAGAACACCGAAGTATAAAATCTGGAGCTGATCAATGACAGTTTATGACAAGAGGGGCTGCATTCTATTAGCAGGCAGGATCGTCAAACTGGTGAGAGCAGTTTGAGTACGGGGAGTGACGCCCCCGCCATTCCAAGTTGCCACCGGATGTGGCCCATCAAATCTCATCGTCCGACTCCAGGCTGGAGAACACCAAAGTAAAATGTCTGGAGCTGATCACTGGGGAGTGACCTAACAAACTCCATTCTTACCCCTGCCGGACTAGGGTTCACGAATGGGATGAGTCCGAGAGTGATGCTTCCAGTGGAAGCGGCCCTAGGTGGTAGATGCCAAGGCCTACTCGCATCGACCGGTGAAAGACCACCCCACCAGAACTGGGAAGCGCTAAGTGTTTTTTCCGAGCCACGTTCCGCTTCCGCGCTGGTGATTTCGGGTCCCACAGTAGGAATATATGGACATGATGGTGCTTTCAAGATCAAAATATTCCGGAAAAAAACTCCCCGGCCATTCGGATCTCCGGACGCTGGGTCGCCCTGGGGGCCCTTCATTCCACATTTCACAGACAGTAAAGATACTGAACCAATTTAGAATATATTTCTGCAACATAAGAGGCCCAAATACAATCATAAATTCGATACACCAACATCTATAAGCAAATAGACCACACATACTAGCCCTTACAGAAACATAAGTATGTTCTGCAACAACAGTAAACTACCCATATCCTGGTTGCGACTTACACACCCGATTTAGACATGTTCGGAATATGCCTTTTTGTCCGAAGCGACCTTTCATGTCACCGCGAGGGAACACTTGACCCGAACAACCTTTACGTCATGTGGGTTAAGTTCACCGCTAAAGGAAGAACCAAGTTTATATGTTGTCTCTATCGTCCTCCGAGCGATAGAGCTTACCAAAACTTGTTTACAACTCTAGCTACCACTTTTGACCCAATCCAATACAGGTCGGTCACCCTAATTTAGAAATAATCGTTCTGGGAGACTTCAATACCCACAACACCAACTGACTGAAACATCACAACAAGACCAACAACGAAGGTAGAGAAGCTGAAGCATTTGCTATCAGCTGCGAGTTTAACTTGTAGACGAACCAACTCGAATCTCAGAGAGGGGCGAATTCGGCGCCGAAGCTGAAATGTTGGCTTTGTTTGGTTTGCTAATTTATGTTGGCCTGCTGAAGTGTTAAGTTGTCATTGGATAAATTATTTGCTGTTAATCAACTTGCTCTCAAACTTCTGTCACCTTAAAAGAACTCAATTACCTGGGACCCAAATTTTTCAACAGATTGCCAATCACAGTCAGACAGCTTCCATTGATTCAATTTAAGAGGCATGTATCGAGTTTTTTAATGAAAAATGATTTTATGCATATAGTGAGTTTCTTGATAAGCCATTCTTAGACTTTAATAAATAATTTTAATAATTTGTTTTTTGCTAGATGTAGGAGTTATTGTAGCTGGCAGGAACGTCAAACTGGTGAGAGGAGTTTGATTACGGGGAGTGACGCCCCCGCCATTCCGAGTTGCCATGGGATATGGCGCATCAAATCCCATCGTCCTCCCCCAGGCTGGAGAACACCAAAGTACAAAGTCTGGAGC